>BLFK01000173.1:456252-467415 GCA_014634185.1 Astreopora myriophthalma
TTACAAAAGAGACAATCCACTGACAACAAATTCATCACCTTGCACGCACAAACGGCACATTCCCAAGGCGAAAGACGTCCAAATAGATGCAAACAACGGAAAACAAAGCAAATCACAAACTGAAGAAAACAGCAAACATAACGAGCCGGCCGTGTTTGAACGTCTACCGGCCTATGAAATATCAACGGTCGTAAATAACAGCACGCTAGCTACAAATTGTTCGGTGAAAGTACAAGTGACTCATTCAAAAACTAGCCCAGAAATCGACTTACCCTTCCAAGGGAAGTGTTTGTTTGTGGCCTATTTTTCTCGCTGCCAACGTGCTGGTTTTGGTCATCCATCGATGTGTCTCTCATTGTTGGTTTTTATTCATCCACACACGGCCGTTCGCAGGAAGATTCAACCGCTTTCTGCAAGAAAACAACAAACAAAGTGAGTTGTACGTACGTACAGCAGTGTAGCCCACATCGGGGACTAGCGCGAGTTACCCACATTTGGGGTAATCGCAAGGGTCAACCGAATCGAAGTGCAATGAGAGGGCCTCACCTTGAGAGGACTGCCTCCTTGATCACAGTACCTCCCGCGTCAGGTAAGTTTTTATGTTGAAGGCGAATGGCCAGGCCCCTGGTGGGGAGAGTGCAATGCCTGCCAGACATACCGACTAATCCGTTAACAACAACGGTTCACCTTAAACGGGGGAGCACCAGCACGCCAACTTCGCCGGGGAATCGAACCCCGCCCCTACAAACACTGAACACAAAAAACAAACAAACAAGGTACTGTAATCGGAAAATGCCCCGTCTGACTTACAATCCAGAAAGACAGTTCAGACAAACACACGAAACAAGGAGCTGTGTTCAGGAGATGCCTCGTCCAACTTACACTCCAGAACGACAGCTCAGAACAGTAAACACAAACATATAGGCAGAGGCACAACAGGACAAGCCATCGAGTGCAACAGCAAATGGCAGACCATAAGGTCACCAGTCGACCGACTAATCCAACACAAAGGTTGGTTTGCTGCAAAAAGCACAGGACGGACAAAAAGTAAAGCATACGACAAAATGACAAAATAAATATAACACTAGGAAGGAAATGACAAGAAAAATATAACACTAGGAAGGCTCAGAATGTAGACAAAACCAGACGACCATCAACCACGGAAGCAATAACACCAGAAGCACCCCACTGACGGTGAAACACACGACGACGCCTCGAAGACCTAAAGCGCTTGAAAAAAAGAGGAAGGTGAAACCTCACACAAGATTTAACCATCTCAATCACCACAAGCGCACCAGGAGGGACATCACGAAAACGAAAATCATTACGGGCTTGCCAAATAAAAAACTTACAGACATTAAGTATGTACACAAAAATACGAGGGACAGAACGAATCTCATCAGGATTGAAACCAAACAAAACATGACGACAAACCAGAGAGGGTGAGGAAAGAGAAAAGCGGAACATTAGGGACTGAAGCCAAGAAAGAACACTCTGAGCCAGGGGGGCATGAAAAAAACAAATGAGAAGGACACTCAGGGGCTGTGTCACAGAAACAGTTAGGATGTCGATGGAGTATCCAAAGCTGATGAGGCGGTCCGCTGTATACAAAACCCCATGCGCAATCTTCCAACACAAATCAATAACTGGGCAGTCCAAATTAAAGAGAAATAGTTGCCACCAAGTGGTAGACCAATAAAGGTCACCATACAAAGGAAAGAACTTCTCAACACAGTGCGGATCAGAACGATTCTCAGAAACTAGAAAGGAATAAACACTTTTGGCAGACATACAAGATACGGAGGAAACATGATGAGGAGACAAGGAAGCAAAGACAAGGGAAGAACGGTACTCAGAAAAGGAACCATCCACCTTCTGCCAAGCCGACAACAAGGCACGATAAAAAGGGGGAAAAGAAACCAAGGAAAGGGCAGAAGGACGGGCAAAAACAGTAAAAACGGACTTACCAAGGAGAGTAGAACACCAATAAGAAAAGAAGGAGACCCAGCTAGATGGAGAGAGAGAAAAACGCCGAACCCACTGAACTAGGAGAGAGCAAACCTTTGATTTATGTCAACGACAGAAAAAGCGCCGGCAGACACTGGCTGGAAAACAACAACACAAGACACTAAGTCACACTTGCCCTTCCAGAAAAAATTAAAGATTAGCTTAGAAAGCTCAGAAAAAAACCAACCCGGCATATGAACAAGGGAAGCAACGTACCAAATCCGAGAGAGGGCTAAAGCATTGATTACTAGGGCCCTACCCCCATAGGACAAAGTACGCTGCTTCCAGGAAGAAAGCACATTATTCACGGCATTAATCCTCGGCCTCCAATTGTCTTCTTCTAAGTTCCCAGGGCCAATAAAGACACCAAGGACCTTGATCTTGATGGAAGTCCAATCGAGAGGGACAGGAGGATCCCACCTACCACACCAAGAACCAAGCCAAAGACCCTTGGATTTTGACTGATTTAACTTTGCCCCAGAACCCTTTTCAAACAAAAGGTAAGTATCAAAAACGGCCCGGATGGAACGGTCAGAGCTAACAATTAAAGAGGTGTCGTCAGCATACTGAGAAATAGGCGACAAGGTGGTGGGAACCCCAGGCAGGGAAAGGCCTTTGATACTCGGATTGGCGCGAATATTAGCCGCAAGGACTTCCGAAACCAGAACATATAATAAAGGAGACAAAGGACAACCCTGACGGACACCACGAGACAAAGAAAAGAAGGCAGAAAGATAACCATTAACCAACACAGAACTCTGAACCCCAGTATAAAACAAAACAACCCAGCGGATAAAAGAAGGACCAAAACCCATTTTAGATAAAGTAGCGCTCATAAAATGCCAATCCAACCCTATCAAAGGCCTTTTCCTGGTCCAAGGAGAGAATGGCCACAGGGACGTTAGATGAAGAAGCAAAGTCCACCACGTCCCTAAGGAGAGCAACATTCTCTCCAATGAACCTCCCGGGAACCCCACAAGTTTGATCACTATTGACAACTAAATGGATAATTTTAAGGAGACGTCCAGCAATCGCTCGAGAGGCCAGTTTATAATCAACGTTCAGAAGGGAGATAGGACGCCAATTGTGAGCATCCAATCTATCCCCTTCTTGAAAATCAAGGAAATAACACCTCTGCGCTGGGACAGGGATAGAGAACCAGAATTATAGCAGGAATTGAGAACCTCCACAAGGTCAAGACCCAAAACATCCCAGAATCTGACAAAAAATTCCATAGGTAGCCCATCGGAACCGGGGGTTTTGCGCTGAGCCATACCAAGAAGGGCTTTGTGACATTCATCGGGAGTTAAAAGACCCTCACAACAAGCAGCCTGAGAAGAGGAAAGAGAGGCGGAAATGCAATCGAGAAGAGAGTCCCGAGCAGTATCATCAGTGGCAGAAGCAGAGA
The DNA here is from genome assembly GCA_014634185.1 of Astreopora myriophthalma. Lineage (NCBI taxonomy): Eukaryota > Metazoa > Cnidaria > Anthozoa > Scleractinia > Acroporidae > Astreopora > Astreopora myriophthalma. The sequence goes on from BLFK01000173.1 coordinate 459,668, forward strand.
ACAAAGAAGAATAGAAACCAGAAAAGGATGCACATAGATCAGAGGGACTAGAGACAATAGAACCATCGGGGTTACGAAGAGCGGAGATCCAACGATCGGTAGAACGCTTTTTCTCAAGCCGGAAGAAAAAGGACGAAGAAACCTCCCCTTCCTCAACCCATCTGACCTGGGAACGCACCTGGGCACCTTTAGCAGCCAAGGCGTCAATGTCAGCAATCTTATTAAGTACAGACCGATAGGTGCCCATACATGAAACCAAGCCACCATCCAAACGGGCCTTAAGGTGCTCCGCAAGCCTAACCAGAAGGTCACGATCCCGCGAAGCAGCCTTAGACCGACGGGAGCAGTACGAGATAGTAAGACCCTTAATCTTGCCTTTACCAGCCTCCCACCACTTAGCTAGGGAAGGAAAAAGATGTTTACGACGTCTCCAGGAAGACCAAAAATCCTGAATGAGTTGGAAATACCCATCCTCTTCCAAAACCGAGGTATTGAGTTTCCATAAACCAGGCCCAGGAGGAGTAACGTTAGGAATTGACACAGAAAGAACAATGGCGCAATGATCAGAAGAAGGACAAGGAAGAATTTCACAGGCTGAAACAGATGCAACCCAAGTATAGGGGCAACCGATCAAGTCAATACGTGAAGATAAGGAACCATCCGCCTTAGTCCAGGTAAAACCGGAGGAAGACGGATGGAGATATCTCCAAATGTCAATACAACAGACATCACTAAAAAGACGAACCAGAGCAACAGAACTTTCACGAGACACGTCATTAATCACAGAACCCATACGGTCAACAACACGATCAAAAACAGTATTAAAATCACCAACAAGAACGGTAGGAACAGAAGGATCAATACGAGAAGAAACATCATTAAAGAAAGCATCCCGGTCAGGGTTGCGGTTTGGAGCATAAACACAGGCGACCCTGAACGGGATGTTATGGAAAGAAAAATCACACATCAAAAAACGACCATCAGAGTCCACGGAGGAAGAAGTAAGGGAGAGAACAGGACGAAACAAAATGACAACACCACGAGACTTATAAGAATCAGGAGACATTGCAAAAGATAAGCCGGAGGAACGGAACCAAGACTGGCATTCCTCAGGAGACACACAATAGGGACCTTAAGCACCGACGACAAGAGAGACGACGACGACGAACCGGAAGTGGTTGAGGCCACTTGTACGCTACTGCGCATGCTCGATTCGTCGTCCACCTGCTGTCGACTGCTGTCGTGAACGTGAGAACGAGCTGTTTGCCGTCCAGCAGTGAACATGAGTAAATTTACCCATATTTTTACAGCTAAACTTCACTTTCCTTAAATAACTTTTATCTCTTTCTTAATTTATCTTTACCCGCTTTTTCTTTTTGTTTGGGTTCTAAAAACACCCAAAAATCGCTTGATTTTGGTGTTTGTGCACTGGCACCAGCGAGCCTCATTGAATTCTTCTTGTTTGTGTTTTCCTACTTTTCGCCAAGCAAACGAATTTGGTTCAGAAGATCTGAAATCAAAACTTGTTCTCTACTTTAGTCATCTTTAAGCACTATAGATTTGTCTTCAAAAATTAGTAAATGTTTGCCGCAGGCATTAATTTTCTTTTTATATGCATCTAAAGGACATGGAGTGGTCAGACAAACACGACATAACTTTGTGCAGAGAAGTCTTGGTGATGGAACCCTACCAGTATCCATACAGGAGCAAAGAAAGAGGGGATGTTTGGAACAACATTGCCATTAACCTCAACGGCCTTGATCATCCGAGGTTTAAAGTTAACAAAAGATCAGTAAGAGACAGGCTGACTTTGCTTATTACTAAGTACAAAGCAAAAGTACGAGAAGAGGAAAAAGCCTCTGGCATTTCGTGCGAAGAGTCAGAGCTAGACCAAGCTCTTGAAGAAATAGTTGAGAAGGAGAAGTTAGCCGATGAAAAAAGCTCCGAGACAAAGAGCAAAGAAAAGGAGGAAAAAACAGCGGCTGAGGAGCACAGGAAAATGGCCATGGAACGTTTAAGTCAGACAAAGAAAAGAAAAGCGGAGAGTGAAACCTCTGGATCCCATGCAAAAAAAAGCAGAAGGAGCTCCTCTGATATAGTGGAGTACCTTAAACAAAAACACGAACGCGAAAGCGATCAGAGAAAGGAGGAAGTGGAGTTGAGAAAGAAGGAACTGGAGGCGAGCGTTGAGCAACAAAAGCAGCAGAATGACATGATGAAAAAGTTCATGGAACAACAGCATCAACAAACCCAAATGTTGTTGTCTCTACTTGTTCATAAGAAGTAACTTAGAGGTATAAATTTGAGAAACATTGCTGTGTTGACATTATTCCAATGACATTGTATTGTTGATTATACTTAAATGCTGTTGTCTCTGCTTGTTTAAAAGAAGTAAATTAGAGGTATAAATTCACTGAAAATTGTTGTGTTAGGATTTCTTCCAGTGACATTGCATTGTGATTATATTCCATGTATTTTTGGGTCTTGAAAGGTATACGTAATTGTTGTTATGCACACCTATTTGCTGTGAATAATTGCTAGGCATTAAGCAGAAGAAAAGTGTTCCATTTGACACCTCTTAGTGAAGTCTCTATCCTCAATGGTTCCAAATAACCAAAACAGAGTCTGTTCATTCATGCAACATGCATTGATTTGCTGAATTGGTTTTAAAACCCAACATGTTTTTTCATGTAATGTACTTCTAGACAAAATCCACACTTTTCCAGGTGGATTGAAGGAGGATTGGAAATGCAAGGGGCAAGGGGTCTATCTGTGCCATTTTTTTTAATGGGGTATTTTTTCAAATACAATAACTCATTATCTGAAATTTCAGAGTGGTGGCTGGGTGGAGTTCATTGGTCAGAATTTCTAACCTCATTCCCAAGGAATTTGTCGAAAAAAAAAGAGATAGAAACAATGAGAATATGGTTGATCAGGGACTAAATTCTTCAAGGTCAGGGAAATTTGAGAAGTGATGTCTGTAGCAATCCTAGAGAACTTTACATCCAACATTTAACTTGTTTATTTCTTTCGGTACAAAAATCATACTTCACTTTTTTTACTTCTGCATGAGGTATTTTTCTCACATTTACAGCCTTAAGCCTGCTTCACACTTGCAACTTAGTGAGATCATGACATGAAGAGAAGACTTTTTTTGCCTCATGTCCATGCTGTTGACTTGGCATTTTTTTTGTGGGTAGTGTGAATCTGGCATTAGTGTAACAGGGTACACCTCATTCATTGAATTCTTATTTGCTGTGATTTTACACATTATACATAATGACCAGGCCCCATGTTACAAAGTTACTAAAAGAAAAGTTATCAAGAAGGTTATTAAGAAAAGTAGTCTTCTAAGGAAGGAGGTTCCAGCTGAAAAAAACTGGATGTCTGATTTCCATAGAGACATGTGAGGGCATTTCTAAGTAGGGCACTGACAACATACATTTTACCCACACTACTGAGACCAATTTTTAAGTTTTTTTTAAAGTCTAAAAACTTGAAGTAGTTAGTGACATCATTGAATAGCCACTCTACTGATTCTCTGACACTGCTCATGGACTGGTTGAAATCCATCATTTGAGGGGTCAAGGCTCTATTCCTGAAAGGGGCTTGAAGGTGTACCCTTAAAGGGTATGCTGGATCACCATAAATGCAGTATGGATTCCCCAAAGGAGAGTTGGCAAAAGCTTGAAGGTCATTAAGGAGTCTTGAGTCTGCCAGCATGCCTGCATCATGCCTCCTTCCTTCTGAAAAATAGCAAAAATATTCAAAACCATTTTCATGAATGATATAGAAATATATGACAAAAAAAGAATTATTATAAGCATTTCTTACCTACGGGACCATAGAGGTGACCTATCAGACCATTGGGGAGGGCAACACTGAAATTTCAAAGCATGTACTCTCTTGTGACCGTTATAGACTGCTCTCTGATGCTCTGCAGGTCTGCAAATTGGACGAACTGTGCCGTCAACAAATCCAAAACAATTGTCCAAGGCAGAACCCTGGGCAGATATAGTGTCACTATACAGTTGCAGCAAGGGCTGAGAGAGAACTTGGTGATTCCACTGAGTGATTCTGTGGCCGTGTATGTCGTATATATAGTCGAGCACTTGGTTGCTAACCATGCTTAACACTGGAACCGGCCGACCAAATCGTGAAATGATGTCACTGAATCTGCAGGGGTAAGACAATCTTCTCAGAAGAATACAAAGCCCTTCCATTCCACTTGATACGGTTCTTTGGTAACACATAAAGCTGTCTGGAATTAGAAGGACTTCGGCCAGACGTGGAAGGTCGTGCTTCCTAAATCTGAATTCTGCCAAACACTCTGCATCGTTTATATCGTCAAGAGAAAACCTTCCAAAATTCTCATAAGAAAAATCAGGATTTTTTGGCGAGTATTCTTCATACAACAACAACAGTTCTTCATCATCTAAAATGTCTTGAGAGTGACTTAAGAGAAAAAGTTCTTGAAGCTCGTGAAAAGAAACCATCTTGTCAAAAAACTGATTTACCATGCTGTGTTTTTTTGTTTACGTTCACGTTCTCGTCGAGCGAAGCTTAAGTTTAGATTTTCCCGCCGTTTTCGTACCGTGAACGGACGGGTCCGTCCCAGTCTTCACGCGGTACCATTCGTCGTCGTCGTCTTCTTCTTCTTCGTCGTCTTCTTCGTCGTCTATGCTTAAGGTCATTAATGAGTCTCCTTAAGACATACCACATCAGGAATGTTAGGTAAAGACCGGAGCCATTGCATGAACCCCGAACGCTTGGAGGGATCCCTCAGACCATTGACATTAATTGAAATAATGGCAAGAGCCATTAAGAGACAAAGAAAGGGATACATAAGTACTAAGGCTGAGAAGGTCTAAAGCGGGTAGGAACAGGGAGAACTGTGGCAGGCATCGAGTGCACTGCCTTACCAACAGCAGAAGACTGTTTACCACGGGGAGAGGACCTTTCGCCAGAGGCAGGCAACCTCCCGGCGCGCCCTTTTTTGGTAACCGGGGTGAAACCAGAACCATCGAACGAATGTCCACGTTTACCCGAAGCATCGGGCATGTTGACATCAGCTGAAACTGATTGAGAATCATTAATACTAGTATCCATACTAATTTTACTACTATTCAGATTACTTGATATATTTTTCTCAACACATGTTTCATCAATATTACTTGTAATTTCACTTACTACTACAACATTATTGTTTTCCACATTACTTAGAATTTCACTACTTTCACTTTCATTACTTTCTACAGTTTCATTACTCTCAAGCATATTATCACTACTGCTTTCATTACCAGAAAATAGGGAGGGACCAGAGTCCACAGAACATTCCACCTGATCACCCAAAGGAGATGGAGGGGACAGCTCATTATCACGAAGATCAAGAGCTGACCCCCAAGAAGAAAGCTGGAGAGATGATGACAGAACAGGCTCAGGAACATCAGAGGGCCTGCTCTCAGAAGCAGCAGACGAACCATTGGCAACAGTTTCAGCGGGAGCAGCAGGGGCAGAGACAGAACCAGAGGTAGGGACAGGAGCCGTCCCCCAAGAATTTGGGGGATTCTTGCAATCTTGGGCCATATGACCAGGCTGCAAGCATCTTCGGCATTTGCCCCTAATGGGGCAATCCCTGGCCACATGACCCACATGACAAATGTCACACTCAACAGGCTGCCCAACATACCAGACTTTAACAGGATACCCCCTGATATCAAGCGAGCGGGGAATACAGCCGCTACGAATCATCCTAACAATACGAGTACCAGTACAAAGTTCCGCCATATCGGGAGAATGTTGATGACGGATCTCCTTGATTTCACCAAAAGTGCTCAGAGCAAACTTTAAACGACTATCACTTTCTTCGAAAGGATAGTGATAAACCATAACGTTTTGGGGCCTGGGCCCCTCCTTAACAATATTACGTTTCACTCCATTAACCATAACGTACTCATACTTCTCAATTTCGGGTTTAACATTTAAGTTGTCAAAAGCGATTTGCACTAATTTACCAGGCATAAATTGAACGGATTTAACTGTAAACTTTTCATCAAAACGGTCCCGGACCAACTTAGCCACCTCATACCGGGAAAGAGAACCCGGGAGGCCAGAAAGATCCAACACGACTGTCCTAGGAAGGACACGTACCATAATGAGGAGGAGAAAGGAAAAACCAACCGGCAAGACCAAATGGTCAAAAAACCTGATGGGATACCGCAAGGATAGGAAAGGAAACAAACTTGGTGTACCCCAGGTTATGGCAAGATGCCAAGCATGAAGGCCCTGGGAGGGTGGCCAAAACCAGAGGTAAAACTTACCACAAGTCCTTGCTTGTCCTGAAAAATGTCCCCACAAATCCTGAAGATGAAAATCTTCACGCAACTTGGTGCGCCAGGCGATACTTAACTAAACGCGTCAGGTAAGTATGAAACATTTTGCGCACCCCTGGCGTCAGAAAAATCAACTCACCCCCATATCCTTGTGGTATTGACGGTCATGTGTGCCACCGGCGACAGCGATGGCTGGCTTCTTGTTGCTTGCTCCTTTGCAAAAGTCGCTTGCTTGCTAGCCTGGCTGCCTGTTGAGAAAAGAGAACCAACACACAGAGTCAAGCTCAAAGTTGCTTACTATTTGTCTTTTTCAAGTTGATGATTTCTTCCCCGCAGGGGAAGTGGGCCACACTCGGAGGTAGTGCTATACCGAGGCAACCCGTGGCTAGGACGAGGCAAGCCTCTTTTCCACAGCCCAGTTCCAAAAATCAGTTAAATATATGAGCTGCTCAATGAGCAGCGTATCAGATATTAAGCTGATAAGAACAGATTTTTTTTTGTCAAAACCTTTAATCTCAAAAGAGATCAAAGGATCTCCGAATAACAATTACAACAATCTAAAGAGGAAGAAAAGACCAGCACTAACTAAACGAAACAACTACCAAAGACTACGCTAAACAAGAGATATCTACAAATAGGTGGAGGAGGCCCCAGGAAGCATACGCCACGGCCAGGCCTCAACCACCCTAAAAAACACATATATACACGATTTACAACTAGAAGCCACAATGGCTGACAAACAAAGAAAAATATGTACAAAAACTATATACAGGAAGCAAAAGAAAGAGGTTAAAAGCGCGCACAATATCTACCTAAGTAAAACAGTACAACGAGGAAACCGGAGTAAGCGACAAACAGTATAAAACAAATTCCTAGCACAAAGTCCATGAAACGTAAAATAAAAGCTAACATAGACACTTGTGCAAAGTCCTTGATCACATTGAACACACAAACAGCGCACAGTAACACACGAGAACTACTAAACTTAACTAGATAAAAACCCTGGGGAATCCATTCTGTATGGAACAGAACCCTTCGAAAACCCAGAGTCCGGAAAATCGGGATTCTGAAAAACGCGGAAAATCAAGGAACACTCTGTATTTAATGTCTGAGGACACATATCGAATAATGGCACGGTGATCTTCATTACCATTATGAAAAGTGGCTTTATTTCGAAAGGTCCAAATACCATACAGAATAGACTTCACCAGGTGGCGCGCAATTCTGGCCCTCTTAGAAGAGACAGAGGGCCAAAGGAAGAAAAAGACAAATAAAAGATTGGCAGCAAACTGGCTACCTAGCACCAGGGAGAGAGCTTGGGCGAAGTGGGCCCAAACTCTCTTAACTCTTGCACAATTTATAAAACAATGATCAATGGTCTCCAACCGAGGACAAGAGGCACAGCGGGGGGGGGGG
>BLFK01000173.1:470136-475136 GCA_014634185.1 Astreopora myriophthalma
CCTTGGCATAACAAATAATATTAGCTTTAATTGAAGACTTAAAGAAATCCCACCACAGATTGACTGAGGGAAAATATTGTAAACAACGAGCCAAATCAAAGATAGACTAATTAATATATTCACAAAAGGTAGAATCATGCAATAAAGAGTTATTAAATTTCCATAAACCAGAAACACAGGGAGTATTCCCAGTGGTCTCAAAAGAAAGATAAACAAAATCGTGATCGGAAAAGGTACAAGGTTTAATTTCACAAGAGTTCACAAAAGACAACAAAGAATTGGAAACGTAAAATTTGTCAAGGCGAGAACCTACTGAAAAATCTGAACTAAACTAGGTGCATTGACGCAAATTAGGATGTAATTTGCGCCACACATCTGAGAAAGAAAAACAAGAACGAAGACTAGAGAGATAATCGACGGGAGTAAAATTCCCGCCAAACTTATCGAAGCGATGATCATAGCAGTTAAAATCACCCGCTATGATCATCGCATCAGAAGGAAAGAAAAATTCATGTATATTCTCAAAAAATATTTTCCTCTCAGTCAACCTGGTGGGAGCATATATATTAAGCAAATTAATTTTAAGGTTGTTACAATCGAGAAGGAGACTAAGTACTCTACCATCATGATCCTTAAGCCAATGTACAAGTTTAATATTTGAAGATTCGTGAATTAAGGTCAGCACTCCGGCATGTCTGCCAGGAGAAAGAAAAGCTAGCCCGCACCAATTTGCAAGAAAAGAGTTGAGAGAATCAGAATTCGATAACATTAACTCTTGAATGCAGATAATGGAAAACAAAGCCCTAACAAAATCAAGAAGGAGTTTCTGGGTAGTAGACCCAAAACCCCTTGAATTAATTGTTAGCATTTTAAGGGTCATGATGGAGAGGTAGGTTTTGAATTCCTTTTGGAAGTAGCTACAGGGGTAGGGATGCTAGACTTACGTGGAGGGGGGACCCCAGAGGGCACCTTACCCGGCGTACGCCCACCTGATTGAGATCTTGAACGGTGTGAAGAGCGATCAACGGACGAGCAGGATTCAGACTGAGATCTAGGTCTAGAAGAACGTACAGCAGAAGGCACTTTAAACTCAGATTGGTTCAAAGGAGAAGGCTGATTCGAGGAAGGTCGCCTCACAAAAACTTGATCCGGAGGAAGTTGACTTGCAGGAGTAGAAATACCCTCCATGACTTCGTCAGGTAGAGAGTCAGGAACTGCCGTAATGACGTCAGAGATGGCAGCATCGCCTTGAGGAGAAAGTGAGATAGACAGCGACGATGGCTGAGAAGCATCAGGAGAAGATTGCATAGAAGATTGCTGGGAAGGTTGTGAAGACGAAGATGATGAAGATGATGACGATGACGATTCCTGGGTGGTAGGGTCTTGAGAAAACAACGATTGCGAAGCATCAGAAAGAGGCTCAGAAGAAGGCTGTTGCGAAGGCACAATGGGCTGCAAGGACGGTTCAGGTTGAGAAGAAACAGGAGGCGGAGGAGGAGCAGCACTGTTATTGCCAGGCTTGGAGCGCTGCCACCACGATTTCAGGCAATCAACAGCAAGGTGACCATCAACTCTACAAATAGCACATCTGTTTTTTACAGGGCAATCTCTGAGAGTATGGCCAAGCCCATCACAATTAAAACAAGTGATATTGGTACAAGTACTCGCCACATGGCCCAGCAGATGGCACTTACGACATGTAGGGGTTTGCCCATCACGTTTAACTTGCAACAGCCTCCTCCCAAACCTCAAAAACAAAGGAATAGACTCATTCAGCTCCATTTTAGCCACTCTGGTACCATTGCAAACTCCATCGTAGCCTTGTAACCCGCAGCGTCTTATACTAATAACGTTACCATAAGAGCTCAAACGATGTTTTAAAGCCGCATCAGGTAGTTCATAAGGCGCGTCAAAAACTGCAACAAACTTGAAACGACCACCATGGTCAGCCCGACGAGGGATAAACTTGGATTTACGTAGAAATAGACCGCGATAATCAGATGTAGTGAAGGTCACACAAACAGAACCATTCGGATTCCGCTGAACACAACGGACACCAGCAACACGTATACCACATGTCTTGAAGTCGCTGAAAATCTCACCTAGCGACACATCTTTACTTGGCAACTTAAAGTAGGTGGTGCAAGGCCTCTCAGGCAAGATGTTCAAAGGATCAAAGACGTCCTTTTCCTCTTCGGTAAGGCGATCGTAGTTACACATAGCCACATCAGGGTTTTCATCAACAACTGGAACAGACTCAATTTCAGCATCAGCAACAAGGTCAGCCCAGGAACGCTGGGGATCATGAACACTGGCAGCCATCCAACTGAACAAAACAGCGGAGGCAAGAAAAAATATAAAAAATGAGAGATAAAAGTAATAGAGTTTCGCGTTGGTTGTAACCACAAAATCGCAGCCAAATGGCCGAGAAGCGATGGCGAACAAGTTCGCCACAAACAGGGTTGTCCCTCTCCGCTACCCGCGAGATATGGTGGTCGGATTAGTGTCCCGTCCCGAGCCTTCCTTCTTCTCCCCCCCCTCAGGTAGCCCATTGAGCGAAACACTGCACCAAGCCGAGCCAGCTTTGGAAAACACTCACTGAAAAGTCCACCGTTTTCCTAAGACAAATCATAAGAACAGGGGAAAAAAAAAAGAAATAAGATACAAATGGCACCGGAGCCAGCCGCTGATCATTCCAACAAGAAAATACCGCGGCTCAAATGACAACGCCACAACGAGGCTCGACAAAACTCTTTTTACAACCCCATCCCTTTTAGATTTGACTGCAGTTTTCAGCCTGTGATCGCCATTTTATGTCATGGCACGATAGCATTTTCACGTGCATGCCTCCCTAACAGCTCTCCATTATAAAAACGCCAAAGTTGGCACCTTGCCTTTGTCTACGACCATACCACAGGGAAAACACCGGTTCTCGTCCGATCACCGAAGTTAAGCCCTGTCGGGCGGGGTTAGTACTTGGATGGGTGACCGCCTGGGAATACCCCGTGTTGTAGGCTTTCCTTTTGAGCTGTATACGAACTCCCTTTTGCCACCGAAATACTGCAATCACTGCATTTAGTAGAGAAATTCTTCAACTAGGCTATGCGAGTGCAGGGTGAACTTGCTACCATTGAAATCCAGTTGAACAATACGGCCGAAAGAGCTCAAAGAATCTTCGAATGCGAGCGCGTGGGAATGTTGAAAATCTCGTCTGTGACATCAAATTGACGCTTATGACATCAAATTGTTCGCACAAACAAATCAATGACGAATTACAAAAGAGACAATCCACTGACAACAAATTCATCACCTTGCACACACAAACGGCACATTCCCAAGGCGAAACACGTCCAAATAGATGCAAACAACGGAAAACGAAGCAAATCACAAACTGAAGAAAACAGCAACGGACAAAAATACTTCCAAACATAACGAGCCGGCCGTGTTTGAACGGCTACCGGCCTATGAAATATCAACGGTCGTAAATAACAGCACGCTAGCTACAAATTGTTCTATGAAAGTACAAGTGACTCATTCAAAAACTAGCCCAGAAATCGACTTACCCTTCCGAGGGAAGTGTTTGTTTGTGGCCTATTTTTCTCGCTGCCAAGGTGCTGGTTTTGGTCATCCATCGATGTGTCTCTGATTGTTGGTTTTTATTCATCCACACACGGCCGTTAATGGTGATCAAAGTTTGTGGTTAAAAGTTAGGGTGTTCCCTGTCATCTGGGCTATGCACCAGTCGCAGGGAAAGTTATGTTGTTTGAGTTTTAGTTTATATAACTTGAATTGTTGTTCAAGATGTGCCTTAACGGTGGCTTGGAAGATAACAAGGGGCGGTGTACGCGTGGTGTGGAGTCGAAAGGCAGTGGCGGACTTGTGGATGGAGTAACGTGCGATGGTCAGGATCCAGTTGAGGAGGTTTATGCAGCGGTTTTCGAGTGTGTCATGCTTGTTTTTGATGTATCCGAAGAGGTTGATGGTGTCAGTGAGAGTGATTGAATTGGCGGTAAGCTTGGCAATGTACAGCTGGATAGAGTCCCAGAGGGGTGGAAGGTGCGGGCAGTGGAGCAGGAGATGAGGTAGAGTCTGCCCGGCGCCACAGTGGTGACAGGCCGGGGTCGGGTGAACGGTCATTCTGTGAATGGATAGAGCGGTCGGTAGAATCTGGTGAGCAATTTTCCAGTTGAGGTCGCCTTGTTTGTTGGACGCGAGGGGTGGGTAGAGGTTGTACCAAAGGTGTTTGTTGAAGGTTGGTGGGGGTTGTAGCGTGGCTTGTCATTGTTGTATAGCTGGGGGAATGGTATTGCTAATTGCGACAAGGTCGCGGTGAAAGTGACGGGTGCGGTAATCATGGAGAGGTATAGGTGGGTCCGTCGGGTTGGCAGGGAGGATGGCGAAGGTTGGTTGCGGTGTGGAGTCGTCCGCGTAGGGGGCAGTGTAGATGAGAGCTTTCCATTGTGCAGGCAGGGAATGTAGTACGTGTTGAAATTCACGGACAGTTTGTTGAAGGGTGCGGTGGCTTTCAGGTAGGGATGAGGAAAGCAGTTCGTGTAGTGCTCGCTGTGGGAGAAAGCCAGGAATCGCGAGGTAACACAGGTCTTTTACTCGTGTAATGTCCGCGGTGATCCATTGAGGGTAGTGGAGGGGACGGTTATCTGAAGTGATCAGGCCATTGTAGAACAGGGGTTCGTTAAGGACGGTTGGCAGGGTTGTCGGCGGTTGTGTTCTGGTGCGGTGCGGTTGGTGTTTCAGCCAGGCAGTGAGGAGTTCGTGGTGGAATTTTGGGATGGTAGGATCGATGTCCCGAGGTTGAAACTGGAGCGCGCGGGTGAGTTTGCCCATGTGGAGGGTTTTGAGGCGAAGGAAATGTGATGTGAAGTGTTTCCAGTGTGCAGGTTCAGGGTCAAGTAGACGGCGCAGGGTGTTGAGGCGGAGGGCGTATAGCTTGGTTTGTATGCGGTGCACGTTGAAACCGCCCTGCATAATAGGTAGGGCGA
>BLFK01000173.1:480136-482636 GCA_014634185.1 Astreopora myriophthalma
GTCTCAAGTCTGTTTGGTCAGGATCCAATCTATTATTGAAAACAGCACGGAAGCAAGAATAATGATAACAACACAGACAACAACGATAATGGACTGCAAAACTGAGTAGTAGGCAGGGTGGCTGATTGGTTAGGGCGCCAAACTTGAAATCGGGAGATCTCGGGTTCAAATCCCGCTCTGACTACCGGCTGGGTTTGTTTTGTAGTTGGGATTCTTAACAATGTTAAGTTCAATTTGAATTATTTGTTTCAGGTTTTTGCTCAGCCCCACTAACCTTTGGCTATAAACACTACCTAGAGTAAACAAAGGAATATTCATTTTATGCTTTATTTTTATTAGCAATATAATACGGAAAAATAAGAATTTTCTGCGTAGTATCACAATTTCTCATGCTGTAGTTCTTTGAACCGCAGTAAACTTGTTCCCAAAATGAAATCTTGATTTTATCATGAAAAGTGTTTGCACTCACATTAACGACGCATTACCTTAATTCAGGATTCTCGTCATCTTTGTCACACTTTTGGTAGATCGCCATAGCTGTGCCGTGCAATGTGCGTCGCCCGTCATAGGTATCTTCGGCAAAGTCAACATTATCAATGGCAAAGAAAACGTGTCTGCCTTCCACGATGTTTGCCGGTAACAACAGTCCATTGTTTTGTTCCATGTGTTTCAGCACACTGGCTTCTATCTAAGACTCAACTCTAAGAAGTCTGTTGTATTCTACCGACATTCCGAAACCATGCAGCATGTTAACTAACCCTTTACTTCGTATCGATTGGTGGATTGCGAGACCCACTGCCAGCTGCTGCGGCATTTCACGGCTTGTCTTTATCACATCGGATTTTTTATTCCCGATTTGGCGTTCGGTCAAGCACATTGAAACAGTACTCTGGACTAAGCTCATAACACGTTTGTGGACCTCTTGGCATTTCTCCTCTGCACTGAGTGTTGTCTTTGGACCATTAATTACCCATCTAAAAAAGCAATAGAACTCTTCTGGAAAATTGTCTTTTGAAAGACTTTCCAAAGACCCATCAAACATCCACTTTCTGCAGTTATTGATAGCCTTCCTCAAAAGTAGTGCAGCATCGTATAAGGTCTTAATATCATCTCCGATATCTCTGGTTTCCTCGGAAAGCTGTACGGCAAAATCTCTTGTTTCTTTAATGGTTACCATCTCTGATTCATTGACTCTCTTTGGCTTGTGAAACTCGATACCAGGAATTTCGTCCTGTAACAGCTGCTTCATTACTTTACGGCTACACGTCTTATCTGCTACACCGTTTTCTTTTGCAATACTGTTAAATGCGGTGTCCAGTTCTGACATATGAAGAACATTTCCATTCCTTAACATGATTTCCGTTGTTGTTAAAAACTCAATTTTAGCTGCTATCTCACCTGCCAAAACGGAACTTGATGAACGTGATGCCAGAGGCTTGCGGAGTACATTTGAGACATTTTTAGTCCAGCAATTTTTGTGATACTTTATATCAATTGCATGAGCATCGCTTGCATTGATTGCAGTTGAGAATTTGACACGGAGTTTGTCATTTGTACTCAGCTCAATAGCTTCACGTAGTGACGCTCCTGCATTCATGGTTCTAACTTCCCTCAGCTTTTCCCGATTACAACCTTCACCATCACAGAAGAAACACACTGCTTTGTTGTAAGGGGTTGTCTTTGATCGAGTGAGTTGGCTGATAGGTTCTGCTTCTTGCAAATTTCTGGTCTTTCGTCTTGACTCATTTGGTCCAGACAGTACTCTCTCATATCTTTCTTTTGCCCTCTTTAGCATTCCAGAGTGTGTAGCATCTTGATAGCACTTTCTGTGCCATGTCCCTTGTTTAACCTCAAGCTCCTTAACTGAAAACACTTTCAGAGAAGACCAAATCTCCGAAAATCTTGACTCACCATAACACGCTCTTTCTTTAACAGCAGCCACTAATTTGTCATAAGAAGTAGGATTTTCCACTAAATCTTCATCCTTAACACATTGACAAACGTTCTGTTTAGCCATTAAAGACGCTATATTATGATTGAACTACATAGTCTGTAAGTAAAGATGGCGGACCTTTATTTTAGTGAAAGTTACTGCTGACCACACATACTGCATGATTTTCACAGGCTCTCCCTGGCAATGCTTTCAAGTGATAAATACCAACTATGTAGTTGAGAAACTATTGTTAGCAAACAAAGCAATTACATATTGGCATTAGGAAATCTTCAGCTAGCATTCTAGGAAATATTTGCATTCTTAGGTAATTATGATAAGGAGGAATACAGAAAGAAACGTTTCCATGGTTACTCGTCACGTGACTCCTCATACCACAGAGAGAACACGAAGAAGTGTCTAATACATCAATAAATATCATCATAGCTAGTTTGGTGTGATTTCATTCACATGGTTGAAAGATAAAAGTAATTAACTTATGTAGCCTCGTTTCCGTGGTGACAAATTTAAGCTGTTTTTAAAACCCCTTATAATTCACCTTGGTGCAAG
>BLFK01000173.1:493408-495908 GCA_014634185.1 Astreopora myriophthalma
GCGGCATAGCTGGCCTGCGGTTGAGCCCGTGCAAATTCAGCAAGCTGAGCAACTTCATTGACCCAGCTAGTTACTTTCTCGTTGACATAGTCCTGCAGATAATCTCTTGAGCCTATCACAGCTCCAAGATGCTTTTGCCCCTCTACTGTCACGTTGATGACTGTATCTTTAAAAGCTTCTCTGACAAGTGCCTCCTTTAATAATAATAATAATAATAATAACAATAATATAACAACTTTATTGAAAACTTCCTGTTAAAAAACGTATGAGGGTGGACATTCAATTTACATTTGCAATGATCAATTTGAAATAGCTAAAAACGAACCTAATGACTGTTATTTGAATGAATGTTTTTGCGATGTATTCTTCCTTCCTAATTTAAATATTGCTAATTGGAATTAAAAATATATATATATATATGTATAGCTCACTAGTTTTCTAGTTTGAGCACTCTGGCATGACTTACGTGATACCACATGTGTGGGATCATTCGGGGCGGCTACCTAGTCTTGCCTCCATCCTAGCATCAGCACTGCACTGATGAGGCCCAGAAGGCCAAAACAGTACTAACCATCGCTTCTCGGCCATTTGCCTAAGATCCGTGTAGGTCGAGTCGCGTGGATTCACTCGAGATGTCACAAACAATAGATGATTCTGCAGAGAAGTCCCTGTGGAGTGAAGTACCTTGTGATGTGCAGCCAAGCGATGGTGATGGCGAATTGTCCATGAAAAATTTGTGTGATCCTGTTGATGAGATGTCTGACACGCCTGTCCAGCTGTCCTGCACGCCTGCCAATGAGACGTCAAGCACGCCTGCTCATTCTTCTTTGCCGGAATTTCCCGAGGTTCTACAACATTTCTTGAACATTGGGGCGACGTTCCAGGAGGTGCCCAACTTCACGTGGTCCGTGAGTGATAATAAGGTTGTTTTGAAGAAAGAACGTTCTGTGTATTTTAAGCTTGACTCTCCGTGTGGTCCTCAAGATGTTATTAATGGTTTTGATGCAGCGGGCATTGACATTGACACAATTGTGTCTGTGCAATATCGCAATTCTAATAGTTCATGGGTTGTTTGTTTCGATTCGCCACATTCAAAAAATCTTGCTCTGTCTAGGTCCGATATTCAAGTCTGTAATCTTCCCGTCTTTTTGGGCGACTGTGCGCGCCGTATTGTAATTGTCAAAATACTCGAAGCACCGCCTGAGATGCCTGACACTGTTTTGATTGGGCGTCTTTCTGCCTACGGCTCTGTTCTCTCTTTCCGGCGGGATCGCCAGAGTGATCAAATTACTAATGGTATCCGGACGGCCCGAATGCGAATAACATCTGCTATCCCGTCAACCGTCTGCATAGCAGGAGAGTTTATCCGAGTGTGGTATCCGAACCAGCCGAAGACCTGCCGTCGTTGCGGAGATCCGGGGCATGAGGTTAAACAATGTCAGACCGTTCGATGTTTCAATTGTGAAAAGCCGGGTCACCGTGCTGACGAGTGTGACCAACCCTTGTTACGTTCGATTTGTTTAGATGTTAATCATGCTGTATCTATGTGTCCTTTTTTGAAGTATAGTGCTAATATTGTAAATCAGCCGTCTAGTCCGACACTAGTCACAGAGGGGCCTATGCCCCAGTTACCATCTACTTATGCTGGGGCTGTTTCTAAATCAAATCGTCGTGTGAATGCTCCTGTTGCTGAAAAGAAGAAAACTTCGGAAGCTCCAGAAGACAGTATGCCTAAGAATAGTGATGAGACTGCTCGCAAGTCTGCTTCTTTGTCCGAAGGTGAGACGCGTGACCGTGACCGGGCCCATGGGCGTTCGAGGGGGTCTCGTAGGGGTGAGCGCTCGCGCGGTGGTAGCGTGGACCGTGATCGGGATCGTGCTTCAACGCGTGACCGAGATCGGGACCGTGATCGCCGTCGCCGGCGCGAACCCTCGCGTGAGCGCTCCCATCGGCGTTCCAGGACCCATGAGCGGCATCGCGATCAAAGTTCCACTGAATCAGAGAGTGAATGGATAAAGGTTAAGAAGAAAAAAGATAGTCGTCGGTAGTACCTAAATGCTGAAGATTGCTTCTCTGAATGTTCGTGGGCCCATTACGCCCAGTAAACGGGACATAGTTTTATTTGAATTATCTCGCTCTGATTTTGATTTATTTTTGCCACAGGAAACTCATGTTTCGAATATAGCCCAGGCTAATGAGATTTCCTCTAGATGGTCTGGGGAATGCTTCTGGTCCTTTAGTACAGGTAGGTCGGCGGGTGTCGGCTTACTTGTCTCTCCTAAGTTTCAAGGTTCAATTTCTCGCTTTATTTTCGATTCTGATGGTCGTGTTCTCAGCATTTTAGTACTATTCGGCGTGCATAAGTTTAATCTGGTTTATGTTTATGCTCCAAACGCCGTTTCAGATCGTAAAGTTTTCTTTCAAAATTTGCATCATTATTTCCTTTCTCCTGTTCGAATTGTCGCTGGTGACTTTAATTGTGTGGACAATATTTTAGATC
>BLFK01000173.1:500908-505944 GCA_014634185.1 Astreopora myriophthalma
TCTCGAAATAATTCCAAGGAACTCCCCTAGCTTACTTAATGTAGTGGCCTCAGACATTCACAATTTTGCCATTGCTCATAATATGAGATTAAATCCAACTAAGTGTAAAGAAATGCATATAAATTTCCTACGCAACGCTAATTGTCCCATTAACCCGATAATAATTGGCGGCAATGTCATCGAGCGTGCCGATACCTATAAGATCTTAGGAGTTATTATGGACAATGACCTGAGGTGGAACTGTCATGTTGATTACATTATTAAGAAAGCTTGTAAGAAATTATACTCCCTTACATTTCTCCGTAGAGCCAGAGTGAGCCAACCAAACATCTTGAGGATGTTTACCTTAGCACAGTCCGGCCAGTTTTAGAGTATGCTGTTGCAGTCTGGCAAAACATCCCTGCTTATCTGTCCGAAGCCATAGAACGAGTGCAAAAAAGGGCGCTTAATATAATCTACCCCGAGGCAGAGTCATATGCTCATGCCTTACAGCTAGGTAAACTAGAGAGGTTAGATGATAGGAGAGTACTTTTGTGCTACAAATATATGGCGAAAATGAAGTCCCCGAGCCATCCTCTGCACCACCTACTTCCCAGTCCACTTTTGGACGCGCCTAATTACACCTTAAGGCAGAAAACACAAAAGTATCTATCTTTTCCGGAATATGCAGGTCTGTAGGACAAAGAGAGTAGAGGACTTTTTTACATTTAAATTTTTTAAGTGATTCAATTGTAATTTTCATTGTTATAATTGTAAATTACTACACTCTAGATAATAGTTGTTCTATGATTTTAAAATGCACTCGATAATTCAGTTCTTTTTACTGCAAGAGAGTTTTATTAAACTTAAATTATTATAAATGAACTGAACTGATCCTCACACTTTCTGGACAATTTAAGCAATTGTCTCTTATATGCACTTGAAAAAATTGTCTCTTATATGCACTTGAAAAAAATTGCTCTCAACTGTGTGGTAAGAGCACTGCACTGGCATCGCAAGGTCATGGGTTCGAATCCCGTTGGAGTCACTTGAATTTTTCGAGTGCATATAAGAGACAATTGCTTAAATTGTCCAGAAAGTGTGAGGATCATTTCTTCAGTTTAATAAATTTATTCGATCACGACAAAAAAACTATTTACGATATGTGAATAATTTAAAAATAGGAAAAGGGCAATAAAATATTACATAATAATAATCATAATAATAATAGTAGTAATAATAATAATACATTCCTTAGAGAAAAAAATGTTTGTTCTTGTTGAAAAGATATATTTGTTATTCACCAACGGAGCAAAAGTGAATTTATACGCTGAGCATCATGGGAAAGGCTTTCAATCGTTTTTCCCGCTAAAATGGACACGTGATCAACTATCGCCCTCCACAACACGTTGGATGGACGGGAGGTTTACAAAACGAACGCGATCATGGAAGGCGGCAAGGGTGTTCATGGTAAGTTCTTGCTCATTTTAGTTCTCGAATTTGTTAATTCAAGACATATACTCGTACCAGGTATGTTTTGCTTCGTTTTGCTTCTTGGAAAAGGTAGTCAATTCATGAAATCGAAAGTCCGCTAGAATAGGACTGCATCGAGTGTTGTCACCGATGACCAAATAAGCTAAGGCTTTTGAGACTTTTTTTTTTTTTAATTTAATCCTTAGTTGACCCTAGTGGATGTCTTAATATTCGACTAAATTATGGACTTCCATTGCAGATGTTACTTTGATATCACCTTATTCATCCGATGTAGAGTCACATGGTTACCTTGTCACGTAAACATGAATACTTCTCAATGACGTACCTGCAACTCCAGATACCGAACTTCAGATAAAGCAAACAGCGACGATATCCAATGACTTACCCGAAGCCCGCGTTACTTTACGGCTTGACCAGTTGGTTTGTACTTTATGTATCCACATTTTAAGTGTTTCAAAAAAAATCCCCTCAGGCGTCAACTTTTTTGTTCTGTCTCTTTCCGCAATACCGAAATTGATGGCAATACCGCCATCTTGGTTTGTAGAAGCGAACGCAACCTGGGGAGAGTGTCTAAGCTACTGAGGGGAGCGGGAGTTGGGAGACGGCGGAAAATTTTTCTCGATCCCCCTCCTTGACTCAACTCATCCCAACTCCCTCTCCCCTCGGAGGTTTGGACACTTTCCCCAGGTCGCGTTCGCTTCTACAAACCAAGATGGCCGCAGTTCCACCGAAGCTTACGAATCTCGAAAATCCCACGGAGAAATAATAGGGGCTGTGCACAGTCTTTACCGAACTCGGCGCTGATCTAGAAAGGAAGTTTGTGCAGCTTCTATATCCCATATACCGCTGTCTCGACCGAAATGTGACCCGGAACGTTAGCTGTGATGTCCCCGACAAATGAGCTCCACTGCATTTCATTTCCCTTATGGGTTTGTATGTTAACTTCGAGGTATAGTAATGATGCACTGCTGATGCACATCGGCGTTTTACTGACATTCGAAGAAAAGAAATAAAAAGACTCACACACACACACACACACACAAAAGAGAAAATAAATAAATAATAAAAAAAGAGACCCCGACCCCGACCTTGGCTCATCTATTATCTTTCCGATATCACTGAGATGAAAATTTGGCTCTGTGTTTGTTTTATGCTGCGTTTCACTGTTTACAGCACCTGGACTATTCTCTCTCTGGAACTGAGATGCCATTTCGTGGCTTGCTAAAATAAAACAGTTTGCAATTGGTGGTCCCGCAGTATTTATGTAATGTTTAATTAGTGTGGTCCAGTTAACGTAATTTAGTTTACATGTAACTAAGAAATCTGACTATACAACTAATTTATAATCTACGGTGATACAAGCACTTTAAAACTTGAAATCAACTGACAAGGCAAACCTTATTAATATATTTGCCCCACTGGTACAAAGCATTTTTCAGCGTTCTACTTGATCCTTCTCGCTCGAGTTTTTACGAGAGTTAGTTTAATTGATACACATTTATTAACCATAGATAGTTTAAAAGGTATCCGTTTTTCAGTAATCTTCGAACTTTTAGATTTATCTTCAAGATTTTTACATGAAGAAACTCGAATTTCCCGATTAACTTCTCCGGCCCGGGAATCCTCACTGACGGCACTTTCAGTTTCCTTTCGAGGCAGTTTTCGAACAAAGGTATACATGGATTGACAAGATTTGGCCTCAGCCTTTTTCTTTCTCTCTTCTTGCTCTCTTCGGCCCATTTTCTTGCGAACGAAGCACAACTTCCAAACAATTGTTTCGTGCTGCATGTAAAATGTGATGTCCAGACATGTCTAGACAAGGCCGAAAGAAACATTGAAATTGATTAAAGATGTAGCCATCTATTGACTAAATTGCTAAAATCTCCAGCGCCGGCTGCTAATCAAACACGGAATATATATATATATGCTTATTTATTTCACTACGGGCCCGCGAGTCGGTATGGTTCAACCACTTTTGTCGCAGCAAACGGAGCTCGCCCAAATCGACACCTTGCCAACAGTGGTTTGCTTCGAGTCAGGGAGCATGAAGCATAAATGCATATAACCACACGAAGAGACCACCTCGCAGTTTTCACCCCCATCTTAGCAGATATGCAAAGTTCACGGGAATTGCAGTGTTTGTATGGGAATTCACTGCCAAAAGAAATGCGTTGAGCTTCTATTCTTATTTAAGATGCTAGGCAAAGGGTGTCACTGAAAAAAGAATTGAAGGAACATTGAAGAAAAGCCACAGATCTGGAACCTCAAAATTTGGCGTTGAAACCCTTTTCTTAGTAACTTAAGGTAGCAGTATATCTTTTTAGGTAGAATAGGGGCTTCATGCACTCTTTTGGGCTGCGCGGAATTCCCACAGAAACGCTGTAATTCCCGTGACCTTGACATACCCACCAAAATGGTGCGAAAACTGCGAGGTGGTCTATTCCAAATGATATGGTTATGGACAAACACCATTGTCCAATGTTTTAATCAAAGATGAATGGCAATGTGTCACATAAGCAAATGGCACTACTCCTCAAGTTTCTTGAAGTTTGAATAAGGCTTCATTTTCAGCTAAAATTAGATGAGTATCGAGCAAACAAAACAAATTCCGAAGAGAAAATATTTATATTAAAGTGAGGCATTGCCATCATAATTCCCAGCCTGACTCTTCAAAAGTGATTTTGGTTTATTCAAATAGCAGCTTTACACTGTATGTTTTACTTTTATTTTATTTGTTTACTAATTGAAACTGGACCAGCGGCGCTATTATTAATTCAAATGAATCATTCACAAAAAAGGAGAGTTGAATTAACTTTGAAAGAAACTTTTTGCGTTCCCCACCTTCCTAGAAATAGTGACTTGAATTGGATTCCAAAACCCTTTCCGCGACTGAAAAAGGGTTTAAGCAGGTATGTTTATGCTTTGATCTCTTTCAAATTTGGTGACAAGTTCCGAAAGTAGCTAAAAAACGGTGTCGGGAAATTTTGATTACTTGTCTGGTTTGTTTTTGACACGCAATTAAACTTTGAGTGTTGAATAAAACATGCATTCTCTTCACTAAAACCGTCATAACTTTTGAAAGAAGCAAAAAATAAAAATTCCCCGACACCGTTTTTTAGAGAAAGGTGTCAAGAAGACATAGCGATATTAATCGCGTTCTCCCGCTCAAATCCGACCGGAAACGAACTTGATTAGTGAACCTCTGTACTTTGAGAAATAGCGCGCTATATTTGGAAAACCGTAATTCTTTTTATGTTAATGAATATACCATCGTAATCTACAATTATTAAGCTTTCAGAAAATATATACTTTTGTAGGGTTTGCGTAAAACGTCCCACCGTAAAGCGGCGCCGAAGTATGATGGTCATTTGGGGTACACTGATACCTTAAAGTGAGGCATTGCCATCATAATTCCCAGCCTGACTCTTCAAAAGTGATTTTGGTTTATTCAAATAGCAGCTTTACACTGTATGTTTTACTTTTATTTTATTTGTTTACTAATTGAAACTGGACCAGCGGCGCTATTATTAATTCAAATGAATCATTCACAAAAAAGGAGAGTT
>BLFK01000176.1:8994-11494 GCA_014634185.1 Astreopora myriophthalma
ATGCATGACTATGACCAACTATAGCAGCAAAGTATGGCTGGATATGTATGTAAAGAGCAGATTGCATACCCTTCTGTTGATACGGACATTTAGTCTGTTTAATTAATGATTAATATTTTATTTTTCCTTGTTACTTTGCTTGGAAGTTAGTGTGAAATTTCAATCAAGATAAATTTACATGTATACTTGCTGTATCGCCTGAAACATTCTTTGGTTCCTTGTAATTCCAGTTAATTTGGATGCTGCATGCCCAAAGCCGTCTTATCAATGAAATACCACTGATGCCAGCCAGTCGGATCAAGGACTTTGTTTCCAAAATGCTTATCACAAACAGAGGGTATCAGTGATTATTTTGCATTTGAGTTGTGCTTATAAGTCAGAATAAAGATAAACTGTCAGAAATCATCTCAAAACCTTGCTTGACACATCCTTTCAGGAAGTGTTCTCATTTGTTCAGTTGAGACATATTCCTGCGGCAACAGGTTTCAAATTATGTGTTGTTACAGTGCCACTTCAAACTCTTATTCTTTAATTGTGGCACTTTAAAGCACCCTCTGTAACAGCTAGAATGGTTATGGAATACAAATCAAAGGGAATCATCTGAAAACACATCATAAGGGTGAAAGAGGGGGGTAATGGTTGGACCTTGAAAACAGGAGTACCTGGACCCTAAAAGAAAACAAATATTGAACTCAACCGCTCTTATAACAGTTAAAGTTAAAGGGAGTTAAACAGGGCCACATTGGTTGGAGGCCAGAACTCTCACCAACGTGCCAGTGGTATGCACTATGCTTGTTTGCACAATAGCGTTGTTATTGCTTGTAGATTGAAGAACCTCAAAGAGGCTAATGACTGCCAGATTGCTGGTGCTGAAAAAAAGGCTCTCTGGATTACCAAAACATTTAATGGATTGTATTTTGGGCGAGTGTGGTCCCGATAGCTGCAAAGTCCTGAGGATTGTCAAGCAACAACAAGTGTTCTTTAGTAAGGAATACACACGAATGGTCAAGAGGAATTGTTGTGTTGTGCTGTTTATTAATGGAAAGGTGGGAGAAAACCACTTTTTTTTGAGTGGAGCAAAAAGTCAGGACGCACTTTTGCTGTTTACAAAGAAAGTTTACAAAGAAATAGAACCTGACCAAGGAAAGCCATTCTTTTTTGATGATGCTGGTTACCATGTTCTGCGAATGAAGTCACAACGGTAATTATGAACACCTTTGATTCATAACTTCTTGTTTCATAATAACTGGGATACTATCTACATTGTGGTCATGAATCAGAGCTGACGTTAAGTGCAGTAGCCCTCTACTTAAGTTAGAGCTGATTTGTGCTTGATGTGACCTTGATGTTATGGGTGCACATGACTGTTGTAGGCCTCCACAATTTATATGTGCTGAGCAGCTAGTTTTTATATGGATGTGTGGATCAAAGCAACATGTCCAGAGGTGTCATTAAGGCCCAGGGGCCAGGTATTTTCCCTGCGTACTTAAATGTAGGATTGTTGTTTCATATCCACCTACTTTCAGAGTGATAAATATACTTCACCCAGTCGTTAAACTACAAATTCACTGTTTACCCCACCATTTTACCAGTATTCTGTAATGAAGTATTGCCTTCTTTATTATTGGATGATAATTATTTTGATCATGCTAATCAAAGTGACAAAACTGGGCTGACTCAAGTAAGCTTGTGTCAATGGATTTTGGCTTTCTGAAATCATTCAATTTTATATCTTCAGGGGTGAACTACGGCTGGCAAATGCAGTGGACATCAGAGAAAAAGTGTGCTTTTTGGAAGGCAACCGTGAACATCCATGCCTTGTTCGCCTTCCGAACTTCAATGGAGTGTGTGGATGAAGTTGATTTTAGTGGGACAATGTGCAATAATAAGTTTGATTAATTAATGTACATTTCACTAGCATTCGTGAACTTGGTTTTGTTTTCACTGGCTACCAGTACCTTTTTTGATTTAATATTCCCTCCGTTTCATGTAAAATAGTCTACCTGTTTGAGCCGTAGGTGATTGAAGTCTTTTGAGTGAAATTTTCAGATTCCCAAATATTCCAAAAGATTCCCAGCTTCTTTAAACTCCAAAATTTTAATTGTTTTTGCCCTTCTGCAACATTCCAAGAAATTCCCAATACATTTTCTTTTCAGTCATGGAAATACTGGGAATTCCTAGGAATTCCAAGTAATGCTCTGCAGCTTGTTTAAACACTCCCAGATATTCTCAAACATTCCGAGCTAATGGGGTGATCATAATTTGCATGTCTTGGAATTGTTAGGAATTCCTAGGAATTCCTAAGAATTCCTAGGAATTCCAAGTTTTCTGGGAATTCATTTCGCAAGGGTATATTTTGGCTGTAGTTGCTGATATTTGAAAAATGAACTCAGCGAGCCCCATTTTTTACTGGAAAGTGATGAACAGGCCAAGATAAAACTCTCTGTAAAGTTTAAAGAAATCAGTGATGTGCTCTTAGAGCTACTTTAAATATCCAAAA
>BLFK01000176.1:23994-26476 GCA_014634185.1 Astreopora myriophthalma
GGGAGGAAAATCCTCTCAGAGAGGGGGCCATACTCCCCCAACCCTCTCCGGGGGTCATAATCCCCACTAGAGAGGTCCTTATATCCTATCCTAGTTAGCTAAAGGAGAAGTCAATCCTCTCCAGAGAGGGGTCATAATCCCCCAATCCTCTCCAAGGGGTCAAGATCCCCAATGAAAGAGGCCCTTATCCTAAAAGATTTTCACCTAGTTGCTATAGTAACAATGTTATAAAGCTGCACTGGGGCCCGGTACCCCAGAATAGAAGAAATAAGTGAGTCTATGGGGCAAAGGGTGACCTGTATGGGAGCAATTCATCCCTAGAAATACACACAGTGTATTCCCCAAGACGAACCACAAACAAGATTGATATTTAACCCATCAATATTTGTACTTCCGAGAGTGATCAATAGGCTATTTCTCTTTAGAACAAAGGGAAAACATGTATAGCAGAAAGATAAAATGAAGGAAACCATTGACTAGGGGTTTGTGAGAAACAATCCACAGTCAAATCTTTAGGGATGTGATGACAGTCAGTAATGAAAATACGCATACAGATCACAAGGGCAGGAAAAAAATAAGTCTGTTAACTAAACTAGAACTCCCTGAAAATAGTTGCGAGATGGTGTGTAGTATAGAACCTAATTAACTGTGTCCTGTACAAGCCTAGTAGAGACTTCTGACAGAAGGGAATCGGGACATCGAATGTATCTCTCATAGCAATCAGAAGTCCAGCGCCCTAAGGTCTTAATTAACCAGGGGAGAAGGCCCACGGACGCAGCAGTGGTAGCCGCCCCTATTCTATAGCTGTGACCTGCATATTGCATCGGGTTTACCCCAGACATGGCTAAGAGAGATCTAGTTTCGGAGGTCAAAGCATCTTTGGTTAATGGGGAGTCAGACTGATACCGAAAAAGGGGCCCGGGGGTGTTGGTCCTGGTTACCAAGTACATCTTCATAGCTTTCACTGGACAGATAGGCTGATTTGTTTTTCCTATTAGCATGGTATGGCCAATGCGAAATGGGTCAGCCTTAGAAATCTTCACTTGAATAGACATGTAGTCTGGCTGGCTCAATGATGGGAAGAAGCGTACATCACTTGGGGAGAGATGTGTCTGGAAAGAAAACTTTGAGTTGCAAGGCAACTCGCCAAGGCGCATGAAACCAAAGAAAGCCAGGGTCATGGCAGCCCAGATCATAAGAGAATCGTAGTTAGGGGTAAGTGGGATGGCAAGAAGGCAGAAAAACAGTTTAAGGTGATGGATTGTAATAGGTAGACGAACTCTTGTGGAACAGCCCTGTGCTCGTTTGATGCCTTTGCAAATCAGCTGTAGGCGGGGATATTTTTTAAAATCCAATTCATAGCCATTCGGGATGAGCAGGTGGCGGACAGCGGCAAGGTAGCTCTTGATCATGATAGAGGAGTACTTAATTGATCGTGCTAAGTAGACAGCATACTGAACAAGAGTGTTTTCATGCACTGGTACGAACTTACCAAAAGGAGGTCGATAGAGAAGGCAAAACTTGAGAAATCTTTTTTAAGTCTGCTTGGTTGATTCTGCAATGGAAAGGCCCAGGTAATAGCTGATGTCATTGTTCAGATCTCCAGGAGTATGGATGGTACTGAGCACGGAGTTTGCTCGGCATGTGGTGTTAGAGACCAAAATCTCTCCATCTGAAAGCGAGAAAGGGTGTCTACAATCTCATTTTTTTCCCTTCTCTGTGTATGGTCTTCAAATAGAAATCGTGTTCCAGGAGTAGAAGTGTTAAGTGTCGCACCAGATCCATTACCCTTGGGAAACGTGACCGTTTTGAGTTGACAATGTGAACTACGGACTCGTTATCACGGAAAAATATAATGCGTTTGTTAGCAAAAGCATCGTCCCACAAGTGGCAGGCTACAACAATGGCAAACAGTTCTTGCCAAGCAATACTTATGCCTGGCTGATCTAGCTGTTGATGGGTTTGCCAACAGCCTTGAATCCAGCTGTGGCCAAACATCCCTCCAAACCCCGAGGTACCGGAGGCATCAGTGTAGAGTTCTAAAGAATGAGAGTCTATCCATGAAGTTGGTAAGAAAAAAGCAGCACCGTTCCAATGGGAAATGAATGTTTTCCAAGTTTGAAGATCCTTGAAAAGCCCAGAACTTAACTTAATGTGGTGGTGGGGTTGGGAGACATTACGAGTAAGCTCAACCATACGTTGCAAGAAGGGTCTGCCTGGATGTACAACTTTGCGTGCAAAATTTAAAGTTCCTATCAGTGCCTGCAACTCTTTAAGGGTACAAGATTTCCTCCTTTCAAAGGAAGCAAGGGATGCCTGGATTCATTCGACCTTATCAAGAGGTAGCCTGTCCTCCATCTTGTCTGAATCAACGATTATGCCCATGAACTCTAAGACGTTGTCTGCGCCTTGAATTTGTTAATTGCCACAGGGCTACCAAGATTTCTGAATGTGAGGAGCATGCTAGAAAGGCTAACCTGAC
>BLFK01000176.1:31499-48999 GCA_014634185.1 Astreopora myriophthalma
ATTCATAAGTTACATATACTGAGTGAGGCATTGATTATAAATTTCATTGAACTAATATATCGAATTAATGTCAACTGATTTGTTCCACTGAACTGATGCAATTTCTACATGGTTATGAGTTCATTATCTCCGGTAAAACCGTTCCCAAAATAATTAAGTTATTAGGTTTTATGTCTCAGAAGAATAGAGATGAAAGTCACTTTGACTAAAACGACAGTCTTTTGATTAGTTTCTCGCAACTTAACGGCTAGCGGTCGTTAGTTCAAGTTGTCAGTATCTTGTTTTTGTAATCTAGCATACTCCTCCTTTAGATATTTTCTGGTAGACGGCAAAAGTTTATTGTCATCTGTCAGAGAAAATGAACAAAGGATGACACACTCTTTAGGAAGCTCGTCTACCCAAGGACTTCGGCTTCTTGGAGCATTTTGAGGACTCCATTTTCCTTTGAGCCTTGCCAGTAATGAATCTTGATGGTTTCCTCTTTAACTTCCAACACATTTCCTATTACTGGCACTCTATTGCAGTTATCTAAGTGAATTTGTGCGACAAATGTTCCCACCGTGATTTCTGCCAAACAGTTTTCTACAGTCAGAACAGGATTTGCTCTTTGCTGTGGAGGTCTGTACCTTCCAGTGTAAACCTGAAAAAGCAAAGGAAGTGATATGCCAGTTGTTTGGCAAGGGGCGAAGAGACAACTGAAAACGAAATGAGAGTGCCAGGTACTCTGCATCGAACCTACGCCCTCCATAAAACCGGTGAGATGCTCTAACCACTGAGCTACAAGAATTCATGATGAGCTAAGTCCTTTTTTTAGGTTTTTATACAAAGTGTACAAAGCAAGTGGTTTACATTTCTTTCCATATATGCAACTAGAAACAAGTATATAGTATTGATTTTCTGTAGTTAAAGGACGAACCAACCAGTGCATGTTTTGAAGAGTTATATAATGCAGGGGATAAGTGAAAAGTAATCTGGTCTTTCCTTATACCTGTGGCACCTCGGAAAACTGGTCAATCACCATTTCTTCGATGTCTTTCGGGGCACCAAATGGTCTTTGAGGCAAGCCAAGGTCTTGTGCTCGCTCCTCAAGTGTATCATGTGATTCGCATTGTGAGACTCGGACGCCTATTTGTCTCTGCTTTATGGCCACCACTTCATCCAAAATCCAAGAGGAAGGCTTCTCCTTAATTGAAAACAATCCATTTTTGTCTTTTAAGAAATTATCCCACCAAGTTCTGTGCTCTTCAGTAAACGTTCGTGAATTAAAATACCTTGGAATGTCTGATTTCAGTTTTCCAAGATCAATCTTATCAGATGAAGGAGGGAGAATTCCAGGTACTGTTTTTAGCAAGAAATCCTGGAAAGAAAAGTTAAGACAACGAAAGTACATTATTTACGAAAATGCACCTGTCAGCCAAGGAACTAATTAAGTTGGACTTACATGTAAGACACGGTCAAAGACCCTCGTTAAATAATCTCCCAATATTTGTTTAAGACAAAACGTAGCCAAATACATATAGTGCTTTCTCTTTGTGATTGCACACAAATTTGTACAACAGCAACGCAATCGTCCTCCTATTCTTAACTTAACGAGATATATTAGAATAAAAAAAAAGAAATACTGTAGCCCCGTCAAAGACATTGACTTTAATCCCGTGGCTGTCTTGAAAGCAGGTAGTGTCTGTAAATAATAACAGAGTACCCACTTTTAGTAGTTTGTCGCGTAGTTAAAGTGTTTTCGACATGGAGCGCACACCGCACAAAACTACGCTGCTGCAATTAAATTACAACTAAGGAAAATGTTTACTACAACTATTTATCACGCGTTGCAGTACGTACATTTTTTGCCTTGGTTTTCCGGGGAATTTTCATTTGCCCCTCCCTGAGTCGTTGCTTCACTGGAATCTTCATCAGACTGTTCTAAAGGCCTGCAACCAAGATCATCCTCATCCTCTTCAGTATCTGTCAAGCCATCTTTTTCTAAATCCTCCTCCGCAGCACTTTGATCGGAATCGGGAAGGAACAGCAAGCTAGATGCTGGGCTGATTAATTTAGAAGAAAGCTGTAATGTAGAATTCTCATTTAATGGCGACGAAAAGTCACTTTCCGTGTCCGGCTCTAAGCATTCGCTAGATGATGGGAATGGAGAAGAAGGATCAGGATTCTCAAGTTCACTACTTGCAAGATCCATAGGAGACGGTGTGTTAAAGCTTGAACAGTTTACCTTCTAAGATGAGCATCTTAGTACCGGACATTTGAGGATCGTGTGTTCGTAATTTCCATCGCTTGACTGAGTGATAACCGGAAAGATCGAGAAAATGGCCGTTTATCTTAGCACCGAACAGAACAGACTGCGTATTGTGTATTGTTGGACCTGATGGTGAAGAACACGCAAAGACCATAATGTGTTTTTTGTGCGGAATGTTGGTTCCCCAGGATGTTGTTTTAGTGCGTCTTAATCAAATTGCGTTTAAATCAAAACTTACGCAGAATGCCTAAGTCCATTGTAATTACGTGATCCGCAAAACCGTGGCGTTCCAGATTACCATTAACGATCACAGCAACCCTCACACAGTGACATTGATATCACGACGTGATGATGAAAGATAGCAATGGACAGGAAACTTGCTTCTGGCACGAAAACGAACAGAGACACAAATGAAATCGACAATTGTAAAGTTAATTTTAACCAAAGCAGATTTTCTCCATAGACGATCCGTGTTTTCATCCACACTAGAGCCTGGTTTATCCGAAAGAAACACAAACAACTCTACTGACCAGCAGTAGGCCTGAACCGGGTGCCAAAAATCCCTCACAAGGGTCACGGAAAGACCTTGCTTTCGCACGCTATCTTCCGTTTTTGCGGATTATATAAGATGGGGGTGACATAGTTTTGCTGTCATTCAGGTATCGTCAGACCCTTCTGCGCTGGAGTATCAGTCAAGGTAATGAGCAACGGAAAAAATGCCAAGCGTGACCGACTAGAGGCAGGAAAGTGGTGGTTTGAAATGAGTGATTCTAAGACTAAAATATTTGTCCAAAAACGAAAAGGAGCATTAACTGTCAACGGCAAGGCATTGGCACATGTTACTGCCGTTGCTGAAAGTTCGGATACCTCTTCTGTAAAGGTAATGATATTTAACCTATAAAGCATGATCTTTTCCTACTTAGTTGTACGTTTCTGAATTCATGGAGCAAAAACTGGCATTATCTTACTGACGTCCTTGTATCCTTTAGGTCACGTTCTCTAACTTATCTACCGGAGTGAAGTTAGGGTTAAGCAAAGTCGACGTCCTTGCAAACGATTTTTCGAAGCAATTTATGGGCTACACCATTACCAGTCTTCGGTTTGCTGAGAGATTTCGGAGGATTCAAAGGGACAAAAACGAAACAGTGGGTGAAACGCCTTCACTTTCACTTTCTGCAGTGGATACAGAAGTGGAGACACATGCAAGGGGGATCAAAAGATGTTGCTAACGAACCAAGTCCTCCAGCTAGAAAACGGAAACTTGGTTTGGAGGATAATCAGGAAACTCCCCCAGGATCATAACTGAAGAAAGTTAAGGAAGATTGCCAACAACAAGAAGAAACAGATGGGGCGTTTATTGAAAAAGTGAAAAGAATTTTTTCTATCCCAGGTATGTTGAACTTTACCATCGTCGAACATGTATATGACGTAAACTTTATGATAAACTTTATGTATAAAGTTTATATATGTGAAACTAGCACGCTTTAGCACTCTAGTACCCGATACAAATGGAACCGTTCAAGACAGACGTTTTAAACCTTTATTCAAAACTATGCTGTCATAAGTAATCATTAATCAGGTGGCTAAGCTAATGTGAGGTCAGTGCACGTTTTCAAAAAAAAGAAACAGGTAAATGACCGTTGTTGGACAGATTACGCAAATCGGTAAACCTGTGGAATTACCACGCTGTTCCACAGGTCAATCTGAGGGATCTCAAGATCTACGACGGCAACGTCAGCGAGAACGCTACTAAGCAAAAGACTTAAATGAGCCAAAGAATGGCGCTGCACATGCATTTTGAAGTTTGGTATATTTTCCCCCGTTCTCTGCCAATTCGCAAGGTGAAATGAGCAGATCTCAAGTTCTAAGAAACACGCGGGCACACAACGCTGAATTTTGGTTTTCTTTCTCACTTTAACCACCAAGGTCCCTGATATGTAATCACAAAGCGCTTAAGAATCAACATAAATCCCTGCAATTTAGAGCGTGCTTTCTAATTCGGAGGCCGGTTGCGCTGACTGACTACGCTGGCGGTTTAGTATGTCTGCGACTCATTCTAGATAGGGTTATAAACGTGTTCTTTGCGTATTTGTGTGTCGAACAGGTTCATTTAACGTTTTAACAAGGTCCTTGGTGCCTCCAAGACCGGATTTCAAGCTAAGGGAGCTGGACAAAAATTATGTTCATATACTGAAGAAGGAGTTACTCCGATGCCCTCTATCTTTTGCTAAACCCTTGATTGGAATCGTCAAAGGACTGAAATCGAAGGACGAATTTGATGAAAACGTAATAGACACTTATGAAGTAGAGATCATTGGGGGAAACCATCGAAGTCAAGCTCTCACAGAGATAATAAAGGAAGAAACTACTCGGGAGTCATCGGAATCTTATGAACAGACAACAGTTCAGCTATATTCGGGTAAGCTTTCCCGTTTTTCGTTCGTTAGCTCAGTTAATAAGCAAAATTTCGAAACTGAATACTAATATACAGTGACTAACCCTCTTACGTGGTGGATACGGCATATATACATATGTTCTGACAAAGCTAATATGAAAATAAGCCTCAAGCGTTTTGAATCCAGAAGTCATGTAGTAAGCAGTTGTATGGTCGTCCGAGTTTATAGTGTAGTCCTGAATTAAGGACTGCTGATAACCCCCGCGGACTGACGTTTCGACAACCTCAGCGTTTCGAATGAAAGGCACTTGGCAGTTGGTTTCATCGAATCACTATTCTGTAGGAAAGTAAAACCTCTATAATCTAATTATGTACAGAAAGATATTTATGATTAATATCACTCTGGGCATTCCAAGAATAGTACCTTTTTTATGTATAAAAAAAACAAAAGAGTGTGCAACTATACGTAAGACAAATTAACAAGATTTTTTACCAGTTCATTTGACCTGTTAACTTTGAACTGGAAGATAAACATGAGAGCCCCCGGTCATTGACTACTTCATCACCCACAAAAGATAATCATCCTTTGCATTTTCGCGTGCGTGTTTACAATGCGCCCACAAAAATTGACCCTCTGGAAGTCACTGAAAACACTCAAGCACACCAAGTTACACTGGAAGTGAAATCTAAACTAAGACTTTTGAATGAATTCCTTTCAGAAATGCCAGTCTTTGACGCATTACGTTTAGCTCAACTGCACATTCACATCGACAAGATGAATCACGAAGTTACCACCAGAGAAAAGGTTGGTAGAGAAAGAAAAGGAAATTAAAATTTCTTTGAGTGGATTTACTGACAGGATCGCGTACAGCCCTCGCATTTGCCTGGTGGAATTTTTTATTGTTTTCTTCCGTGACAGCAACAGATATAAAGGCAATGGAAATTGCGTGGAACATCACTCGACAGTTAGGCTACGTAACAAAGCCGTACATATTTTCGAAAACAGCAGTGACAACTGTCTTGCATGATCTCAGGGAGGCTCCATTGTCAATCACGGGTTGTAAAAAAGCGCTAAACATTTGTCAAAATGCAAAATCACGCTGGGGTCCAATCGATCATTCAATGAACTTATTTTGACAGGTCTGTTCACAGATGTAACTTTTTACTCGTGCTTTTATTCGAGACATAATAGCAGATTTGTCGTGTACGGACTTGGACAGATATTGACAGCAGGAATTATCCTTTTCCATGGACAACCCGATCTGTTTGCATGTTCTAATAACGAGCATTATTGTTACAGGTCACGTTATGTCGCAATCTATTGAAGAAAAAGTTTGGGGACAGAAAGACCATAGCGTGGAGAAAAACATGCGAGTCAGTACTCGGAGAATCAGTAAGTTTATGGAAAAGCTTGTTTAATTTGGTATCAGGCCTCAGTATTAAAATAAGAAATGCAGTCCAAGTTTGGCTTAAGAAGGAGAATTAACTCGTTTTAGAAACAAGCATAAAGTCGCGTTTACATTTCAACTATAATCATCATGATTGGATTAGTTTTCAACGTTCTTGCAAGACGACTTCTAGATCATTACTTATTTTATGTCGATAACTTTCATCAGTTCTGTATGTTAGATTACATATACAATGCGGCATTTATTTTCCCGCATAATTCCGTCTGTTTTTTTGTTTGTCTCCTTGAAGATGCAACGATTGGAAATAGTCTTCTTTCTGTGTGGACTGAATGACAGACTTTCGGAATTGGTGGACAAGATTTTACAAAAACATGGCCGGTTGGAGCTTATGGGACAGAAGGTTTCCTGTAAAGTGTTGAAAAAGTTGTCCATTGAAAATAACCAACAACTGACGGTAGACTGCCCAGTTTCAAAATTTAAATGCCTTAGAGGAAACCTCACAAATGAGGAGATCGAGTTTTTGCTGGGAGAGGTGGAAGGCGGTAAAATGAGCTTTGCCGGTCTTGAGCAAGAATGTCGCCGATTAAAAGAAATGAAAGAGCTACAATGCCACCTGATTGAGCAAGCTGGTTGTAAAACCTGGGAAGAAGCCAGAAAGAGGTACATTTACTCGACTTGTACATCCATTTTCTGCTCTAAACTCCAAATAGCAACATAAAGAGACAACCAAACAAGAAAATTATTGGAATTATGGTTTGGCCGAAAGATTCCCCTCAGGTTGTCACTGTCACATTCCCTCGAAGGGTTCAGCCTTAAGGGACTCTTGGGGAATGAAAGTACAAATTTCATGCATGAGCCAGTAGGCTGGATAGCTGTTGCCTTATCCGACTTTGCAGTAAATGCATTACTTTTAGCTTCTGTTACAATAGGTACCATTTTTGCCTCGACCGATTTCCAACCTGGACTACCGACGAAAAACTGGAGACATATCGTGGGCAAATAAAATCTTCCCCTGGGCGCTTCAACTTCTTCATTTCATCGTTGCTGAAATGGGAGGAGGCAACTAAACATCTGCAAGAAGATGGCCCAGACTTGAACCAGATTGTTTATAACAAGGGCGAGAACGAGACCTTTTCTGTTTTTCTTCTGTCTCAAGATGTCGTTTCCCTGACCAACACTACTCTAAGTGGAAAAGTCAAACAGTTTGAAGGTTCCACGTTAATATTCCTCAATTTACACTGAAAGGTGTGCTAAACATCACTGACATGTAATAATGTGATGATCATCATGTCACGAGCGTAGGACCAAGGTAACATCTTGAGTCCCCGACAGGATTCGAACCTATGACCTCCCGAACACAGGGAAGGCGCGCTATCCACGGGGAGGCTCTTGAAGAAACTAGCTACATACTATCACAATTGTTGTTATAGCTTCGAAAAGTCGTGGTGAGATCAGAAATAGATCTGCCCATCATCAGCCTTCTACCTGTTGCCCTAGATACCGCCGAGCCGGTATAACCATAACAGCGAGCGCTCTCTTTTGTGGGCTCTTTTGTAGCAACCTGGC
The DNA here is from genome assembly GCA_014634185.1 of Astreopora myriophthalma. NCBI lineage: Eukaryota > Metazoa > Cnidaria > Anthozoa > Scleractinia > Acroporidae > Astreopora > Astreopora myriophthalma. Next base: position 39,118 of record BLFK01000176.1, read on the forward strand.
TAGACCTATAATTTCAAGTCTAGCCCTGCCCAGGTGTCAGACTTGAAATGGCCGGCAATAAGCTAAGATTTTTATGGTATTATATCCAGTACGGTATGCAACATTGTCGTTATTCTTATAATTCATTACTTCCAATATTGGTCTTGTAGGACTGGGACAAAAGCTCTGTCGAGAAAATTATAAGAAACCTCAAGGCCATCAACAATAGAAACGACACTGGAAGATTTCGAGTCGTCGTCTTCCCCCACGAACAAACCCCTTACGGGCAACTGTCAGCCGTTAGGGAGATAGCGATGGCAGCGGAAATGACGTTCGACTAGCCCAGATGATCATTTTAAATCGAGGTATGTTACTCCTGGGTTCAAACCATTTTCTTATCTAGTTCAACTCTTCGGCTGCGCTTGTAAATAGCCAACTGGTGTGTCTCCTGCAAGCAGCGGTTCTTAACCCTGTTGTGTTTATTTTGATCATTTCTTCCATTTCCCCTGAAAAGTCCCTCAAGGTGAGTGGTCAGTTAAGCAATTCTTTTATTTGATTTGTTTGTCTGCATCTGAGTAATTATTTTGGTTGTGCTTTTACAGCACTCAACTGAAAACAGCTCTATTACCATACCCTAAAAAAAAAGAAAACAGAAACAACACTAGTAATGAAGGCCTCTGAATTCTTACCTAGTGAGCAATACGGCACAGACAGCAACTACACAGCCAAAAATCACAGGCAATGAAATCAGTGCTACCTGCGTCTTGGCTCCGGTTGCCTCGCTTGTGCGCACACCTTCTGTTGACAGAGCATGGTAAAACGTTTCAATATCCTTCAGACGTACCAAGGAACGGAGTACTTACGATCTCTTACAAAAGTCTGGTAGAAGGCTCTTCATTATTACTGTGGACCAACTACATCCACTCTATATCTATAGTCCATCCTTCTGACTGTTAAGGACTCATCTTGCAGGTTTTGTAGTGAAACACTTCAACTTCCTTTAGTGAATAATTCAATTCAATTCTTTATTTGTTCACACTATACTCAATATTTACACACACATATTATAACGTAAAAGAAAACACAAACCTTTTGGTGTTTTTTTGGTTTGTTTTTGTGTGAATTCTGTGCACTTTAAGAATTGCCTTGTAAATCTGCCTTTATAACAGGAACCCATTTTGAGTCCCGAGGGAATGAAGTCTTGTTTTGTCCCCCGAAATTCGAACACAAACTTATCACCTCGAGGCTCGGGGTACGACTTCTATTGTTCCTAACTAACATGGCCCAAGAAGAAGCAATTCACCAGATATGTTCTTATGTAAGCAAGATTTCTCTTTGCTTCCCACCCACCTTGTGCCCCAACTAGATATGATCTTCCACGGCCGTTGCACTTTTCTTGCCTGTTGCACATCCTAATGTTGTAGTTGTAACTGTCATCCGAGCTAAGGCCTTGCAATACAGTCTTATTTGTTCCTGCATCTGTGTGATATTCACACTTCTTTGCAAGTGGTCCTCGGCCCATGGGCATGTGGTAATTGCAAAAAAATTGGTATTGGTACGGAGTGCCTCTCCAGGACAAATTCTGTGCCAGCTATATAGAAAATAAACCATCCTTTAAACGTCGATCACATTCAGTGAAACTGGATTCCACACAAAGCCAACCAAACTGATAAGAAATCAATTTCTCATTACAAACCTCCCACTGCACTGCAACTTTCCTCAAGGAAGCATTGCCTGGAAACGCGAGGTTTTGATGCGTCACGACCTGGGGCGGGTCGGTTGGCTCTGCAATAAGTCAGCATAGCCTTGACCCAGTGTTGGATAACAGGGAGGCCTTTACTTCTGCCTGAAGAGCTGGATACAAAACTCCGCAAGTTCATCACAAGTACAAGGACTGCAGGAGGAACTATCAACAAACATGTTATTTATGGCATTTTGATGGGGCTCATAAAAAGTGATCTCGGCCGCTTTGGACGCTATTTGGATTTTGCCATCACTAATGGCTTACTGCAATCTCTTTACAGACGGATGGGCTTTACCAGAAGGATAGTGACAACATTAAGGCCTCCAATCACCAAAGCTGCATGGCTTGAAGTCAAGTCAAAGTTTTTGCACGATATAGTGTCTTCTGTAGTTGAAAATGAGATCCCCGATGAACTCCTGATAAACGTTGACCTAACGCCGTCAAAGTTTGTTCCGACGGATAACGTCACAATGGCAGAGAAGATTTCAAAGCACGTAGCCAGGAAAGGGAGTATTGACAGACGTGGAATTACAGTTACTTTCTCAGAAACATTAAGCGGACATGTATTGCCTTTTCAACTCATCTACACAGGGAAGACAAGCCGGGCACTTCCACATGTTGAATTTGCCGAGGGGTTTTTATTGAGCTATAACGAAAAACACTGGAGTAATGAAACTGAGACATTGTCCCTGGTAAATAAGTGATAAACCCATACATAACCCAGACCAAGAAGGAGTTAGGCCTCCCTGATAATCAGAAGGCATTACTGGTATAGGATGCGTTTACTGCACAGAGCACAGATAAGGTTATGCGCGTATTGACACGGCTCAACATCAAGGTTGTACCCGTACCGAAAAATATGACTCATACAGCCGTTGGACCTCCCAACTAACGCGTCTGTGAAGAAAATGGAGAAACGTGGGTTCACAATCGAGGTAGACTTGAAACTCTCAACGCTGAAACCAATCCATGCCATGGTACTAATGAACATTTACGATTTCCTACTAAGCGAAAAAGGAAAGAAACTTGTCCTCGGAACGGGTGGAAAGCCGCCAGGATCACCGAGGCATTAGAACATGCCAGAATGCAAGGGAACGTTTCCTCACTAGATCCATTTGAGCAATCCTAAAAGCTAACTACTATAAATGCTTCTTTTTCTCCATGAGACATATGTATGTTGAGATTTTGTAAGTGCAGCAAATTTGTGCTACTGCAACAAACTGCGGTTTGGTTTTCGTCAGTCAAACATGTGAATTGCTCTTGGTGATTTCACTGAGGCTTTGAAAGATCTTTTGAATTGATAAGGTCTAGTTAGGCTTCAAAACCAAATTTTCGGCTTTAAAAACATCTTAGAAACATCCGTGCACTTGTCTTGGAAGGTTTTATTGACGGAAGCCAAAACGCAGTTTGGCATTCAGAAATGTAAACTGCGAGTTTGCAGAATTATGAAAATCGCAGCAAATAAAGCAAGATGCTTATCGAAAAATTCGCGTTAATTTAATGCATGTAAACCTAACTTTTGAAAAATTCGCGTTAATTTAGTGTAACGTTAATTTTCTTCTCGTTGTCAACGTGCATTGTTAATTTTCTATAATAAGGTATGCAAAGAGCTAGTGTTAGTGCTACTAAACTGTTGTTAACTCTCATTTATGTAAAGCAATTCCACGTTCACATGTGTAAGGCAGGTATATATGTATGCACTAGTTACAACTGAAAAATTACAACCATTCAAAGGAAGCAATTGCTTGCTCATACACGTATCAACATTTATAACTGCCCACTAAAGAACGTTACCGACAACGCTGACTTACTTCCAGTCATAAACTGAATCGTAAGTGAACATGCAGGGAACTTCTTCCCTCTTGGATGGGTTGGTGATCTCAATTGTTCCTGTCTTTACATTCATCTCTATTATCCTTGAAAAATACAATTCATTTTCAGAATTTTTCATGACTCAAATAACCAATTAAAACAGTCTGTACATTGTTTGGTGAAGTATACCAAGATGAAAGCAACATTCACACTGTCTTCTTTGCTCAGTATTTAATTTTATCACCTTAATTCGCACAGATATCACCATTATTTGGGGGCAGGTACAAAAGTCAGACCGGATCAACTCGGATCGACATAAAAACTGCTGTTTTATTAGCAAATATGATATGATTTGCTCACTTTAAGTCTAAGATTAGCACTGGCGTTAGGGCTGGGGTGATCTCTTCAGGCCTTATTCGTTTTTACCTTGATCCGAGTCAAATGGTCCAAGATGATCCAAGTTGATCCGGTCCAACTTTTGTACCTGCCTATTATTTTCTTTCCTCCTTAATTCTTAGGCCCTTACCTTTGATGCCCTTGCGCTATTTGTTTTTCATTCATTGGACGACATCTTACAACCACCTTGACAGACTCACCAGCCTTTTTACTTGACTGAAATCAATACAACAGTTGTGAGAATGTATCGTGCACAATTATGCTTGCCAAATCTCATGCATTACAGGGCTCAAAGTTTATTTTTGGCTTTGGGAGCACTTATGCGACCAGGTGTAAGTTTTTAGCCGCACTGTCGAAATTCTAAGTGCAGAGTTAAAAAATTTAGGCGCACAGATTCAAATACTTGGAGCACCTACTCCAAAAGAATACTTAATTAACGCTCTAAAACCAGCGACTCAGGCTTTGTGTTGCAATATTGGCCTATTCCGGCAGTATTGAACACAACGAAAACAAATAAAAGAATCAGGATATTTCACAACTTTATTATTTGGTGCTTGGTTGTGTTATATCTATGTTAAATTTATATTTATTAATCGGAGCACGTTAGTATGCTCAGGTAAGTAAGCACTAGAGAAGTCGCACTGTATTTTGGCTTTTAAGGCGCGGTGGTGCGACCACACATGATTTTTTAGGCGCACAGCCAAAATTCTAGTCGCATATGCGACCAGTTGGTCGTTAACTTTGAGCCCTGCATTAGACATGAGTCTCGCTCATGCAGGTTGAAAACGTCAATCTCATGCCAGCTTACCCTTACATGTAATTACAGACAAATTTCTGATGCCTGGTTGAAAATGTGGGCTTAATGGACTTTATTCACGCCGCAGCCATTTTGAGTCCCGAGGAACTGAAAACTTTTGTTTTTTCCCCTGCAACTCGTTCTCAAACTTACCAACTCGAGGCTTCGGGTACGAGTTCTATTGTTCCTAACCAACATAGCCGCCTTGTGAAAAAAGCCAATTACAGCTTTGAATGAAACCATTTCCAAAAAATATGTAACAAACCAACTTAAGAAACAAAATTGACAACACATTTCCTAATCTTCGATTTTTTTCAAGGGAAAAGCATTGAGCATGAGGGATACACATCCTGTGATTGGGATTTTAAAATCGTCTGGTCTTCAGATGATGTCAGATGATGATGTCAGAAATTTTCAGATGGTCACAAGTATGGTTCGCAGGTATGTGTACAGTACCATAAATTATTATTATTATTATTATTATTATTATTATTATTATTATTATTATTATTATTAGTGGATTGCCTAGCTAGGCAATCGACTAATAATAATAATAATTTATAAAATGGAGGCCGAACACCTTTTTTGGATATTAGCCCGACAGATGCGGCTTTCATTATTTTCAGCGTCATGTGTCCTTTACATGTTTCCACCATGTTCCCTAGTGGAAAGGACACATAACGCTGAAAATAATGAAAGCCGCATCTGTCAGGCTAATATCCAACAAAGGTGTTCGGCCTCCATTTATCATCGGATAAAATGATACTTACAATTTATCCTTAAATTTCAATTCCTCTTGAACACAACGTACTTAAAACCAGCTGTTAACATTATATACATGAAAGACACGGATTTCGATTTTTCACCGTTAACCACTATTACGAAAAACAGGCATTCGAAGTCTAAGAATTGATAATCAGTTTATTTCTCACAAAAAAAATGGGAATTAACACTTTCACAAAATGCTGACCGATCGGAAACAGTTTTTGTTTTTGTACTCACCATGGCGACTGACTAAAGGTCTGTACCACTGTCTTGTCCCTCAAAACAAGAACCTAAAAATTCACTTTCTCATTCCTCGCGAAGCGAAGCGAGGGCGCGAAGGGAGGGCCGAAGGCCCTCGCGTAGCGAGGTTAATAAATTTGTCGGGCCGAAGCCCCTCGCTCGGGAGCTAAGCCGTGCGAATTCGAGCGGAAAATATATTTATATATATTTAAAATATAGATAAGACCCTGCGCGCGCTCTGATTGGTTGAAAATCCATGTTTTATCAGAGTATAAAACATAGAGAAAGCGTGTTTTATTGTTTTTCGAGCGTAAAATCTATATCTTAAAGCAAATGAAGAAGCCAAAGCCGTGTATTACACTGTGATAAAGCACTCCGGACATTTGAGAACAGTCGAGAAATGTAGAAAACACTCGCCTCCGGCTCGTGTTTTCTACATTTCCCTCGTGTTCTCATATGTCCGTCGTGTTTTATCACAGTGTAATACACGGCTTAGGCTTCTTTATTTGTTAAATATATATTTCGCTAAAGGTGTTCGTGCTGTTGTCTGGCAACAGTTCGCAAACGAAGTATGAATGACGTCAGACAAAGGGAAGGTTGCTAGGCAGCAAGGGCTGCCTCACAATTGCGCACTCTCATGTTTATTCATTGCGGCCGAACGTGTAATTTCATCGAGGAGTGAAAAATGTTTAGTATTGGTCAAACACGACCAAATTCTCGTGCAAATGAACCACAGGAGCACGCACAAGGGACAAGACATATTCGCCGAAGGACATTAAACAACGAAACTCCTGAACAAAGTGAAAGGCGACTTCAGATTCAGCCCGTGCAGCGAAGAAGGAGACATCAGGAAACCACAGAGCAAAGACAACATCGCTTGGCTCAGCAAAGACAGCACATTCCCACACTCCAAATTAACTGCCCACCCAGCCCTTGTCATGAATTTTATCTATCTTCTTTAATGTTCCACCAAAAATACAGATTTCCAGCAAGCGAACGGGTTTCAAAACCGAACTCTACGACCACACTCCATACAAAAAAAAAACATATTCTCCTTCAACGAATGTTCAATGTTCACGTGATCACGTGACAACCGCGTGATCTGTCCACGTGCTAAGAAAAATGTTCAAAATATGTAACGCTAATCTAAATGTCACACAACGAAGAAAAAATAATCCGCAACAGCCCTAGCTTCGCGAGGTTTTGCGAGTCACGTATTTCTAGTAAGAAGAAGTATCTGATTCCTTCCAGCCATAACAACATTAACACTGCACTGATTCAACTAATGTGACCTGCACTTTCTTCCCGGCAAAAAGTCGTCATGACGTGCAAAGCGAAATGGCCGCCATCTTCCTTTTTAGTACCTACTCTCTCTCGACCAGAAATACCAAGCCCCCGGTCAGGTAGCCTGTAGGTGTGGGAGCCCCTCCATTTTCCACCTCGCTCTGCCTGTGCTATCGCGCCCCGTTTACCAACTGCACGCCTGCAACAGCCTAGTTCAGGGGAGACGACAAAAACGAGAGGGGAGGGGGGAGGGAAAGAGGGCAGTCCCCCTCATTCTTCGCCTCGCTCTCAACACCTTTCATTTTCACGCTCATTTCTATCGTTCCCCTCAATCTGAACGGCCTGAAACAGACTAGCGAAATGCTCTTCCGGCTTACGGTTAAGCCACACGCAACCCAGGCTTCAACGAGACTCAAACCCTCCATCAAATTAGCTGTCAACCCAACTCGGAGCTGGTTGTTTGCGATTATTTTTTATGCCGTAAAAGATGCATGTATAATAAAGAATATATATGAAATATTTTATACATTTAAACCGAGGATATGTGATGAATCAAACTGTGATCATCGCAATTAATGAAGCAATTTAAGCAGCTGCAAAAAAACTTGCAGTTATATGAGGTTACTGTGGGCTCGCAACATTCATAAATCAACTACAACTGCTATATTGCAGCATTAACAAGTGTAAAAGTTAAAGACTTAAATTGTCAAAGACAACAGCGAAACCAGTACTTTGACCAATAGGGCAATTCATCTCTCAATAAGAGACAATATCTAGGGTCCTCGATTGGCCCGCTGAAGTTCAAACAACTGGAAAAATTACACACAGCCGCCGCCCAACTCAGTCAACTCTTCACCAACGTATTTCAATTCACACAGGTGACTGGTCTACAATTTCCCAATGATTAAAGTCAGAGTTGACAGGGAAAATTAGTGACCAATGGGTTCCCAACTTAATTTTGCACTGGACAGGAAAATGTAGTGCATGTCAATTAATTCATGAAATAAGAAAGCTATTTCATGCAAAATAGAACATCATCAGTTTGAGAAGAAACAAGTCTGCAGTAATTGCGCTCTCCGCAAGACAAGAGGTGAGTTTCAAATAAGACCATGAATTCAGTTCAATTCAATTCTTTATTTATATCTCAAAATGTCTAATTAGAATTGACTGACCCGCAGATATATACAAAGCTAGCCGAGGTCGACCAGCCTTTGCTAATATAACGATTAGAATTACTGCAGATAAAAATATTCATTGCATAAAGTTGAGGACAAAAAGAAATCAATGAATACGTTAGTAAGGAATTATACAAATGAATAAAGAGTTTAAAGAAAAAAGCGACAGTTGGAAATTAAACAAAAAAGAAAACTTTCAGTTGAAGAATTAATATTGCAGTATTTCACCATCTTTGAGCCTATTTCCCCTACGCCAATATCACGAGTTTTCTTTACTTAAAATATCCAGAATTATGCCACGGATTTTCCTTTTCAATACTCGTTTTGGTAGTTCTCTAATACAGTGCAGCAACTCATTCCACCATTTAGCATCCACTCGTGAAAAAGATTTTTTTCTGAATTTCTAATTTCGGTTTTTGGGTACAAAACTTTCCTAACGTTGAGGAATGCGTCGTAAAAAGAAATGGCTTTTCGAAATCGATGAAGCTTATAACCTTTACGTTATATGGAGCACCTGCCTGTCACTTAAGATATCTATACTGAAGCTATCTATACTTAGTATATAATTTAGAAGAACGGATCTTTCAAAATTATAAAAGTGCAAAGCTTTATTAGAGAGGTTCGGTTAGACGAGTCACCAACTTGTTCATGTCTCAGCGGTTAAATAATTCAAGATGTGGTCAGTTGAAAATATATCTGACGAACTTGGAACGATGGAAAAACTGACTGTGTATCCGACGAAGGACGAAGCCGATGCAGCTTATAACCTTTACGTTATACGGAGCACCTGCCGGTCACTGAAGATATCTATATAGAAGGACATTATTTTCGAACCCGTTTACAAACGGGCGTAAAAATAATGTTCTCCTAGGTGCACTTGTTCTTACGGTCAAACGAATAGGTATTAAGTTCATCTCCGATCTCACTTAACTATACAAGAGAAGGCCGGCATCAACTGACAAACAAGTGTATTTTCCGAGATGGGAAACCCACATACACACAGACACAAGTCCACACAAGGCAGGTGCAGTGACGGAGTTCTATGGGTATAAACCAAGTTGATAGGCATGCTTCATTTGGACACATCGTTTGTGGCTAGCTGATACTTTCAAGCGGACATAGTTTTCCCTGAAATAAGGAAATACAGCTCACTTTTAGAGGAAAATCCGTGAGTCACCTGTCGTCGGTACTTACCACTGCCGAGCGTTAATATTGACTTTAATTTCAAGCGTTGTCTGTAAATGTTAGGCTTCTGTCATACAAACTAACACCTTAATACCCAAAAATGTTAGGGCTGCTACAGTGAATCAAGATATCAGTTATAATTCTTGTGTTCTATATTTTAGGGGCGGAACCATCCGCTTAATATTCTCTTCACTTCAGAATAACACTGGAGAAATAAGGACAACTCCGCCGGCAAGAAAAGTCGTCGGGGAAATTGAATTCCTTAACGGCAAAGGAGAAAGAAAAAGCTAACATCGAAACACATTTGGTAATGGGAAGTTGTGATATCTGGTGCAAAGTTCTCTTCAGTGAATGTATTGTGATATTTCTACTAAATGCCTTCACTCTATTGGCCTTCGCAAGAAATCGCCAACTACGCAAGCGCACCACATACCTGATAATCAACTTGACTGTGGCTGATTTACTGGTGGGAACAGTGTCAGGACCTTTATCCACTTTAGTATCAG
>BLFK01000176.1:64735-67835 GCA_014634185.1 Astreopora myriophthalma
ACCTTGTGCCCCAACTAGATATGATCTTCCACGGCCGCTGCACTTTTCTTCCATGTTGCACATCCTAATGTAAACGTTGCAACTGTCGTCCGAGCTAAGGCCTTGCAATACAGTCTTATTTGTTGCTGCATCTGTGTGATATTCACACTTCTTTGCAAGTGGTCCTCGGCCCATGGGCATGTGATAATTACAAAAAGTTTGGTATTGGTACGGAGTGCCTAACCAGGACAAATTCTGTGCCAGCTATATAGAAAATAAACCATGCTTTAAACGTCGATCAGATTCAATGAAATTGGATTCCACACAAAGCCAATCAAACTGATAAGAAATCAATTTCTCATTACAAACCTCCCACTGCGCTGCAACATTCCTCAAGGAAGCATTGCCTGGAAACGCGCAATCTCGTTCCCAGAGTCCTCAGGCTCTTTGGTCAGCGGGTTGTTGCCAGGAGAGACTCTGGGATAATGAAAAAGATTCGAATTTTTTGATTGGCTGTTATTTAACAACTTCTAAAGAAACCGTCTCAGATTTTGTGGGAAAATGGCGTCCATTATCCCAGAGTCGCTCCGGGCGCCCACCCGCTGACCAAAGAGCCCGAGGACTCTGTGTACGAGATTGGGAAACGCGAGGTTTTGATGCGTCACGACCTGGGGCGGGTCGGTTGGCTCTGCAATGAGGCAGCATAGCTTTGACCCAGTGTTGGATAACAGGGAGGCCTTTACTTCTGCCTGAAGAGCTGGATACAAAACTCCGCAAGTTCATCACAAGTACAAGGACTGCAGGAGGAACTATCAACAAACATGTTATTTATGGCATTTTGATGGGGCTCATAAAAAGTGATCTCGGCCGCTTTGGACGCTATTAGGATTTTGCCATCACTAATGGCTGGCTGCAATCTCTTTACAGACGGATGAGCTTTACTAGAAGAATAGTGACAACATCAAGGCCTGCAATCACCAAAGCTGCATGGCTTGAAGTTAAGTCAAAGTTTTTAAACGATGATAGTGTCTTCTATAGTTGAAAATGAGATCCCCGATGAACTCGTTATAAACGTTGACCAAACGCCGTCAAAGTTCGTTCCAACGGAAAACGTCACAATGGCAGAGAAGAGTTCAAAGCACGTAGCCAGGAAAGGGAGTATTGACAGACGTGGAATTACAGTTACTTTCTCAGAAACATTCAGCGGACATGTATTGCCTTTTCAACTCATCTACACAGGGAAGACAAGCCGGGCACTTCCACATGTTGAATTTGCCGAGGGGTTTTTATTGAGCTATAACGAAAAACACTGGAGTAATGAAACTGAGACATTGTCCCTGGTAAATAAGTGATAAACCCTTACATAACCCAGACCAAGAAGGAGTTAGGCCTCCCTGATACTCAGAAGGCATTACTGGTATGGGATGCGTTTACTGCACAGAGCACAGATAAGGTTATGCGCGTATTGACACGGCTCAACATCAAGGTTGTACCCGTACCGAAAAATATGACTCATGTGCTGCAGCCGTTGGACCTCCCAACTAACGCGTCTGTGAAGAAAATGGAGAAACGTGGGTTCAGTGATTATTTCACGTCCACAATTACGAAAGTGTTGGAGAAGGAGCCGAACAGAGATGTCGCCACAATCGAGGTAGACTTGAAACTCTCAACGCTGAAACCAATCCATGCCATGGTACTAATGGACATTTACGATTTCCTACTAAGCGAAAAAGGAAAGAAAGTTGTCCTCGGAACGAGTGGAAAGCCGCCGGGATCACCGAGGCATTAGAACATGCCAGAATGCAAGGGAACGTTTCCTCACTAGATCCATTTGAGCAATCCTAAAAGCTAACTACTGTAAATGCTTCTTTTTCTCCATGAGACTTATGTATGTTGAGATTTTGTAAGTGCAGCAAATTTGTGCTACTGCAACAAACTGCGGCTTGGTTTTCGTCAATCAAACAAGTGAGCAGCTCTTGGTGATTTCACGGAGGCTTTGAAAGATCTTTTGAATTGATAGGGTCTAGCTAGGCTTCAAAACCAAATTTTCGGCTTTATAAACATCTTAGAAACATCCGTGCACTTGTCTTGGAAGGTTTTATTGACGGAAGCCAAAACGCAGTTTGGCATTCAGAAATGTAAAGTGCGAGTTTGCAGAATTATGAAAATCGCAGCAAATAAAGCAAGATACTTATCGAAAAATTCGCGTTAATTTAATGCATGTAAACCTAACTTTTGAAAAATTCGCGTTAATTTAGTGTAACGTTAATTTTCTTCTCGTTGTCAACGTGCATTGTTAATTTTCTGTAATGAGGTATGCAAAGAGCTAATGTTAGTGCTACTAAACTGTTGTTAACTCTCATTTATGTAAAGCAATTCTGTTGCGTTACTCATGTGTTCCTGTTAGATCACGTGCTCAAATGTATTGGCGCGAGTTTGATCTGTTTGGTAACGAATAAACAACGTAACATGGTGGCAGTGCGGAGCGCATGTTAAACCTTAACACCGTTTAACAGTGAGCGTAACAACGAACCTCAAAACCATTCGGACGAGATGCCAACAGATCCACCAGCGCCCTCAGGCGAACACCACGGAGAACATATTGTAGTGCCGTCGCCGCCTGTCCTGCATGGTATACAGCCACCCACAGGTCTTAACCTATCGGCAAAGAATAAAGCTGTAAATTGGAAAATCTACAAGCAGCAATGGGAAAACTACAGCATTGTAGCACCGCTGGAAAAGCAACCAGAAGAGTACAGAGTGGCACTATTCCTCTACTCAATAGGACCTGATGCGGTCAAGATATACAATAGCTTTGATTTGAGTGAAGAAAACCGGCGCAAGCTGTCCGAAATATTCAAGGAATTTGACAAGTTTGCAATTGGAGAAACCAATGAGACTTATGAACACTACGTTTTCAACAGCCGTAACCAGAAAGAAGGTGAATCTATTGATGCATACGTAGGAGAACTGCGAACACTTGCACAATCGTGCAATTTCTGTACGTGTTTGCACGACACCCTTATACGCGATCGGATTGTTCTTGGCCTACGTGATGGAGGCACACGCAAGCGTTTGTTGCGCCAGGGCAAGTTGACACTACAAAAGTGCATCGAAATCG
>BLFK01000176.1:72377-82377 GCA_014634185.1 Astreopora myriophthalma
AATGAAAGCCGCATCTGTCGGGCTAATATCCAACAAAGGTGTTCGGCCTCCATTTATCATCGGATAAAATGATACTTACAATTTAACCTTAAATTTCAATTCCTCTTTGAAGCAAACACAACGTACTTAAAACCAGCTGTTAACATTATATACACGAAAGACACGGATTTCAATTTTTCACCCTTAACCACTATTACGAAAAACAGGCATTCGAAGTCTAAGCATTGATAATCAGTTTATTTCTAAAAAAAAAAATGGGAATTAACACTTTCACAAAATGCTGACCGATCGGAAACAGTTTATGTTTTTGTACTCACCATGGCGACTGACTCAAGGTCTGTAACACTGTCTTGTCCCTCAAAACAAGAACCTAAACATTCACTTTCTCATAAGAAGAAGTATCTGATTCCTTCCAGCCATAACAACGTTAACATTAACACTGCACTGATTCAACTAATGTGCCTGCACTTTCTTCCCGGCAAAACGTCGTCATGACGTGCAAAGCGAAGTGGCCGCCATCTTCCTTTTTAGTACCTACTCTCTCTCGGCCAGAAATACCAAGCCGCCAGTCAGGTAGCCTGCGACCTGCGGGTGTAGGAGCCCCTCCACTTTCCACCTCGCTCTCCCTGTACTATCGCGCCCCGTTTACCAACTGAACGCCTGGAACAGGCTAGTTCAGGGGAGACGACTAAAACGAGAGGGGAGGGGGGAGGGAAAGAGGGCAGTCCCCCTCATTCTTCGCCTCGCTCTCAACACCTTTCATTTTTACGCTCATTTTTATCGTTCCCCTCAATCTGAACGGCCTGAAACACACTAGCGAAATGCTCTTCCGGCTTACGGCCAAGCCACACCCAACCCAGGCTTCAACGAGGCTCAAACCCTCCACCAATTTAGCTGTCAACCCAACTCGGAGCTGGTTATTTGCGATTATTTTTTATGCCGTAAAAGGTGCATGTATAATAAAGAATATATATGAAATATTTCATACAATTAAACCGAGGATATGTAATGAATTAAACTGTGATCATCGCAATTAATGAAGCAATTTAAGCAGCTGCAAAAAACTTGGAGTTAACTGAGGTTACTGTGGGCTCGCAACATGCATAAATCAACTACAACTGGTATATTATTGCAGCATTAACAAGTGCAAGAGTTAAAGACTTAAATTGTCAAAAACAACAGCGAAACCAATACTTTGACCGATACGGCAATTCATATCTCAATAAGAGACAATATCTAGGGTCCTCGATTGGCCCGATAAAGTTCAAACAACTGGAAAAATTAGACAAGGCCGCCGCCCAACTCAGTCAACTCTTCACCATAGCATTCCAATTCACACAGGTGGCTAGTCTACAATTTCCCAAAGATTAAAGTCAGAGTTGACACTGAAAATTCCTGACTAATAGGTTGTCAACTTATATCTGCACTGGACAGGAAAATGTAGAGCATGCAACTAATTCATGAAATAAGAAAACTATTTCATGCAAATTACAACATCATCAGTTTGAGAAGCGATAAGTCTGCAGTATTCGCGCTCTCCGCAAGACAAGAGGTGAGTTTCAAATAAGAATATGAATTCACGGTTCAATTCAATTCTTTATTTATATCTTAAAATGTCTAATTAGAATTGACTGACCCGCAGATATATACAAAGCTAGCCGAGGCCGACCAGCCTTTGCTAATATAACGATTAGAATTAGTGCAGATCAAAATATTCATTGCATAAAGTTGAGGATAACAAGAAATAAATGAATACGTTAGTAAGGAATTATACAAATGAATAAAGAGTTTAAAGAAAAAAGCGAGAGTTGGAAAAGAAAAGAAAAAAGAAAACTTTCAGTTCAAGAATTAATATTGCAGTATTTGACCATCTTTGAGCCCATTCCTCTACGCCAATATCATGAGTTTTCGTTACTTAAAATATTCAGAATTATGCCACGGATTTTCCTTTTCAATAGTCCTTTTGGTAGTTCTATAATACAGTACAATACAGGGCGGCAACTCATTCCGCCATTTAGCATCAACTCGTGAAAAAGATTTTTTTCTGAATTTCTAATTTCGATTTTTGGGTGTAAAACTTTCCTGACGTTGAGGAATGCGTCGTAAAAAGAATTGACGTTTCGAAATTGGGGTTTGAAACTCTTGTAAAGAATTTTGGCCAGACGATGGTCAAGCCAGCACTTTTCTCTCATTAGTATACATGCATACTGTATTCCAACTTTTTCAGTATATAATTTAGAAGAGCAAGCGACGCCGTACGGATATTTCAAAATTATAAAAGCGCAAGCTTTATTAGACAGGTTCGGCTAGACTAGACACCAACTTGTTCATGTCTCAGCGGTTAAATAATTCAAGATGTGGTCAGTTCAAAATAGATCTGACGAACTTGGAACGATGGAAAAACTGACTGTGCATCCGAGGAAGGACGAGGCCGGTGCAACATATAATCTTTACGTTATACGGAGCACCTGCCTGTCACTTAAGATATCTATACTGAAGCACGTTATTTTCCAACCCATTTACAAACGGGCGTTACAATAATGTTGTCTTAGGTGCACTTGTTCTCACCGTCAAACGAATAGGTATTAAGTTCATCTCCGATCTCACTTAACTATACAAGAGAAGGCCGGCATCAACTGACACACAAGTGTATTTTCCGAGATGGGAAACCCACACACACACAGACACAAGTCCACATAAGGCAGATGCAGTGACCGAGTTCTATGGTTATAAACCAAGTTGATAGGCATGCTTTATTTGGACACATCGTTTGTGGCTAGCTGATACCTTTAAGCCGACAACGTTTTCCCTGAAATGAGGAAATACAGCTCAATTTTAGGGGAAAATTCGTGAGTCACCTGTCGTCAGTACTTACCACTGCCGAGCGTTAATATTGACTTTAATTTCAAGCGTTGTCTGCAAATATTAGGCTACTGTCATACAAACTAACACGTTAATACCCAAAAATGTTAGGGCTGCTACAGTGAATCAAGATATCAGTTATAATTCTTGTGTTCTATATTTTAGGGGCGGAACCATCCGCTTAATATTCTCTTCACTTCAGAATAACACTGGAGAAATAAGGACAACTCCGCCGGCAAGAAAGGTCGTCGGGGAAGTTGAATTCCTTAACGGCAAAGGAGAAAGAAAAAGCTAAGATCGAAGCACATTTGGCAATGGGAAGTTGTGATGTCTGGTGCAAAGTTCACTTCGGTGAATTTATTGTGATATTTCTACTAAATGCCTTCACTCTATTGGCCTTCGCAAGAAATCGCCAACTACGCAAGCGCACCACATACCTGATAATCAACTTGACTGTGGCTGATTTACTGGTGGGAACAGTGTCAGGACCTTTAGAAACTTTAGGATCAGCTGATTTAATACCACTTGATACCCATTGGATATCACTACTCAGAGTGTTTTTTTCTATCTTCGTTTCTTAACCTCTCTTTTATTTCGCTTGACAGGTTACACGCAACACTATATCCTTTCAGACATTGTTTGATAGGAAAAGAGCTCTACTGCAAAGTTATTGGTGGCAGTTGGTTGCTTGCTTTGCTTGTCTCATTGACGATGACGATTTTTGAATTACGCTCAATCCCAATTTCAAGGCCGTATGCCATAATTTGTTGCACTTTCTTCACTCTTGTTATAGTATCTGTCTCCTATGTCACCATTAGGGTGAAAGTCAAAGGTAATCGTCATCCCCAACGTATTGGTGCAACATCGGCTTCAGAAACAACACTGTCACAGACTTTGTTTATGGTGACTGCTGTCTCTATATTGACCATTCTACCCAAGGGCATTTGGTGGACTGCTGCGTGCATTATGTGGAGCAAAACGTGCAACAAACCACGCTTGGATCCCAACTTAAGGGGAGCGTTACACACGTTATATTACGCCAATTCTATGGTAAACCCGTTGATATATGCCCTAAGGATGAGATCATTCAGGAAAGCCGTGGTGAAAGAACTGAGTTTTTGTAAAACCGCAGGGGAAAGTCGTGTCCAATCAGTGGTTTAGTGCGTCCAGGGTAAACTAACTTGAAAGAAAAGAGTCTCCTTCTCGGTTGCTAGTATATGGTAGATATCCTTTTACGGATATTGGCATCAAATTTCTCTTGTATTTAAATTTGCCAACCACCGAACAAAAAAGCCCTTTGTTTCATGAGCCGAGAAGGCTCTGATTGCCACATTGATTTTACTTACACCTGCAAACTTTTAGACTTAAAGTGACACAATTGTGCGCATACAAGTAAAACCTCAAAAGTTACTTTAAGAGTATTTTTGAGTTATGTCGATCTACCTCTTGATGTAAAAAAGTAAAAAACGCATTTCTGACCGCTTATCTCTTGTTTTGATTGAACGTTTTCCCGGCTGGGCGTATAAAACTCCTGGAAGATTGTTAAAATTATCATTTATCTTACTTTCTCTTGATGCTACCCGTATACTCCCGTCTAAAGGGATTAAATGGGTTTGGTGACGTTGGAAACGTTTTATCTTCGCTCCCATTGATGTCCAGGGCCGAGCCGTTCGAAACAGGGTTAGTGTCTTACCGAGATACCATGGCAACCTATGAAACATTTCTCATCGAATATTCAACCTTCCGCATGAAAGAATTTCGTCAATTAACAATAACCAGTTGGAAAACAAACCGAAATAATGAGGCAACAGCCGGTCTGATCAACAGCTCTATCTTATTTCGTATGGAATATAAAGTGACCTTTAAAGCCCGACAGTTCAAATCAATTGACATGCCAGTGTTGCCCAGGGAAATTAGCATACTAAGTAGTGAGGAAACTGCTTGTATTGAACGAGAAGCAATGAACGCAGTGAATATCATGGTATTACAGGGTAGAGTTTTCCGCGCTCTTGTCCTGACGATGCATAGTAAGTGAGGTAACATGTACTTTCCGTCTACCCAAACAATCCCACAATACTACACTCGTACCAGTCTCCCCTAAGTTTCTGGAGTGGATAATAGGCCATTTCTGAGTTCACATCAGCCTCTTTTTCAAAGCGAGTCTAAGCGCGAAAGGTTCGTTTCAGTTTTACTTTGCATATGGATCTTGATATTACCAGGCAAGTCAGAAATTTGAAGAAAACGACAAAACTTTTAAGTTTGTAAAACATGTTTCGACAGAAACTTCTGTCATCTTCAGTTAATTAATGTACAAAGCGTTAGAAGTTGAATTTATACGTAAGAAAAAATGCCAATTATGCGAGTAACAAGAGAATGTACATAAAACGTGACAATGTGAGAATTAAAAGGATAGTTTTACGTTTACATGATGTAATTGCTGATTCAAAGAAGGTTGTTCTCTTTGAATATGAATAGCCTCTTTTACCTTAAGCTGGAAACTCGTAGATGCGTGATCTAGAATATGAAAACAATCTGCTGAACACAAGGCGCGACAATGTTCAAAATTCTGTAGATGTTTGAAAACGTGAGAGGCCCTATCACTGACTAAGTGCTCACGCACGCGTGTGGTAAAATGTCGGACTGTTTCACAGACATAACAGGCATTACAGCCCGCACATACAAACTTATAAACCACACGCGAACGAAGCCCGCCAGGGATTGGGTCTTTCACGCCAAACATGTTGCCTATCTTGAAAGAGGAAAAAACTAGTTTGATAGCCAAATCATTGCTATAGCGCTTGATAAAGTGACGAATCTTTTTTTGAGTGATGACACCCATTTAATTGAAAGAGTTGTTAACCGCTACATTACTGGGACCCTAAGTAATCATTGTCCCCGGGGTTCCCTTACCACTTCACCCACGTTTTACTTCAAGCTACCCTACATAGGCCATTTTTCTGTCACCACTCAAAAAAAGAAAGTGAAGAATGATCATCGCAGTTAATTTTCCAATTTAAGCAATTACGTATAAATTCAACTTCTAACGCTTTGTACATTAACTGAAGATGACAGAAGTTTCTGTCGAAACATGTCTTACAAACTTAAAAGTTTTGTCGTTTTCTTCAAATTTCTACTTTGCATATGAATAAACTCATTTTCATAAGAAAGACTCGCTTTGAAAAAGAGGCTAAAGACAACTTGAAAACGGCCTATTACAACGGCTCTCGGGCTTGGTCACGAGAAACAATGAACCGAACTGAACATACAACAGGATCAATGGACTCTAACCCTAAAAACAATGGAGCTATGCTATACCCCTCCACCGATCCAATGACATTAAGAGATAATCATCGTGGGGAGCCAAGTGGCATTCGGAAGTGTTTCCCACTTTACACTTTATTCCAACATGGCCACCTTTTCTTTTTGTTCAAATATTAATTAGCCCTTGTTGCCTCATTCTTAAGCTCAGAATTCAAAGGACCATTTTACCTTCAACGTGGGAACAAGAGCTAATAGACCAAATCGTTCTAACGAAACGTTGTACCCAACTCAAATCCTTTGGGCATAAAATGTATCAAATCCTTTTGGGCACAAAATAGTATTTCCCTATCAGTGAAATGTGAATGCTACATTATAATACAAATACAATAAACTAAGAATCTTAACCCGGGGAGATTTGAATTGGGTACAACATTGAGTTAGCCGATTTGATCTATTTGAACAAAAACAGTACAATACTAAAACGGCGGCCATTTTGAAATAAGGCATGCGCCCTCTCACTTTGCAGATAGACGTTTCAGAGGTCAGCCTTCCACGCAGACATTCAATGACACGCTCTCAGAACTTTTTACTACTTCTACGTCTACATCATCTGCTGTGCTTCGTGTCCAGAAATGCACGTAATTAGACTCAGGCTCGGTTTTGATATCCATCACCAAGTGTCCCGTTAAGTCTGAGGGTCTAGTGCCTATTTCTGACATTTTTACGATTATTTCTAGGTGAGGGTGAATGCAACTGTTTATGTTTACTTCAAAGGCACAAAATGGCGGACACTGTCACTTTTATTGCCTGTATTTCTTGGCACAAGTGATGTTGAAGTCGAGGACAAGAGCAAGGGGATAAGTCAGCGTGCATCTAATTACGTGCATTTCTGGACACATGTGGTTCTGCGGGTGAAAATGAACCCTGCGCCCAACTCGTTCACATTGTGACATCTCCGAGCCAATTTCAGGTGTAAAAGATTACTTCAGAATGTGAAAAACATGGATAGTGTTTCCGTATTTTCTCCTGACAATATCATGATCAGTTGCGTGAAATCCGTTCGAAATAAAAATGATTTATTGACAAAATTCATTTAACATACATTCCTGCGCGAATAACACAAACTCCGTTCAACTGATATTTGTCTGAAATAATTTGAGTTAGGAAATATTTGTACATGTAAAAATAGTGCCAGGTAGATTTTCTTAAGAGAAATGTAACAGTAATGAAACAATCGTAAAAAATACCTCCATGTCTCGTCGTCTAACCAAATTTCAGCCGCCATCCCGCTTTCAGAGTAAAAGCAAAATGGCAGATGAAGTTCAGGCTTTTGTGCTCTAGTAAAAAGGTAAACACATTGTGCGGTTTCTAACCGAGTTTCATAAAGAGTCATTCAGTCGAGTTTCGTAAATCATTTTGTTGCTTTGGTTACGCAATACTACGCTTTCTGATTGGCCACACACTCGCGCCATTTTTCAGAAGTTAAAAACTAAAACAATCCCGCACAATTTTCCGTAGCACGCTACATTTCTGATTGGTTTAATTCATGTTTTGTATCTGTTGTGATTGAAGAGCGCGGTTTGGTGACGATCAAGGCAAAATCGCCATAAAATCAAAAGCAATCACTCATGAATTATTCGAACACGCCAATAACACCACAAACCAATCTGAACCCGAAACAACGCAATTTAATCCGTTTAAGCAGTCTGCTTGGCTGAAAAGACGACGAGGGCTTTTGAACCAATCACATAGCACAGAACGCCAAACCAAGCCAAACGAATATAGGATAGTGACCTTTGACAAGCTTAGGTAAGACTTGCTTAGTATAATTCCAATAATATACCTGTTGTGGTTTAAATTTTCCTTGGTTTAATTATTTTAAAACTTGTTTCCCTTTTATGTTTCAATGTTCTAGATTATGGTAATGACTCTAACACAATTGAAAATAAAAGTTAAGCTGGTTTAAAACATTTTGAACCAAGAAAAAATTTAATCCACAACATACCTAACTTAAACATTGCATTAAAATTTAGAGTAAAAACATTGAAAAACGGGTAAGAGAACGATGCATTTGCAGTTTTATATTGGCTAGTGTCCCCACCCCATGCCCTGATCAAAAATATGATTATCACCACCCGATTAATAAATAAATTCTCCCAGTAAGGTCTTTTCAATTAACGCAACTCTTAGATAAACGCGATTTGAAGATATTGTTACTACCCAGTGAATGAAATTAACGTGAAAGCGGGGATAAAATGTTACAACCGATGAGACTGACATCAATAACAAAGAAACACAGTTTGTCTCTTTTCTGTGAGCAGACGTGAGCCTGAAATCATTAATAATTTTGTAGACGATTCACCGCGTTGTCAACAACTGCAGGGCCGTAGCCAGAAAATAATTATAACTGAGGCAATGTCCATTGTTAAATTCTCTTTCTACTTATTTAGGTGTTCATTTATGACTATTTAACAGAACACTTTGATCACGGATTTTTAAAAAAAAATGAGGCAAGTGCCTCGGTTTGCCTCATACTGGCTACGGCCCTGAACTGAAATTCAAGGCGCCGCGGAAAAGCTAAGCTTGAGCTTGCAAGGCGCCGTTGAATCCCCCAATTGGATCCAGAATTGGACGAGAAATAATGGAAATTAGGGTCGCGCCGACCAGTGACACTTCACTTATAATTAACGAGGAGCGAAGAAATTAACGCCACTTAACGCAAAGTACAGCAATGTTTTGTTACCTTTCTGATGAGGTATTACTTAATTCTTAAAGCATCACTTCGAAACTTTCACTGTGCCCTCAAGGGCAAAACTTAACAGATAATAAAGTACTGAAAACAGCGTTAGCAAACAGCAAATAAAAGCAAGCGATTAATGAAGTACTAATACAGCTAAATAAACGCTTGGCTTGTTATTTAACTTTAAGAGTTGCCATTCGCAAGAGAAGATTATTTGATTATCGCCAGAGACGCGGTTTCCCCTCATCTCTGGCGACAAACAACTTTAAAAATCTAAATGTTGTTATTCAATTTTCATCTGATAACTCTCTCTCGTAAACTAGGCGGCACGTTACATTCATTACCAGAGGGCCGAGAATTCAGATGACGTTATTGGCTAGGAGAGTTGGCGTAGTGGTGAGAGCACTTGCCTCCCACCAATATGGCCTGGGTTCGATTCACGGATTAGATGCCATATGTGGGCTGAGTTTGTTGCTTCTCTTCTCTGCTCCGGGGGGTTTTCCCCGGGTACTCCGGGTTTAGCCCCTGTCCTAAAAAAAAACCATTGTCTGACATTAGATTTGCTTCTTTAAAATCTTTGATTTGTTATTTGTCGAGCGTTTCGTACATGAGCCCCTGGCTCGGGAGACTGGGCAACCACTCTCTACGCTTTCGACGTTAAACAAAGTTATTATTATTATTATTATTATTATTATTATGACGACGACGACGACGATGGTGAAGATCATGATGTGATGCGATGTTCTCGGCCAAAATGGCTGCCGCGTGACAAAAGCCTGTGGTAGTCCCCCCACAATGACGGCAGGCGAGTGCTTTCACCGCTGCACCATCTTTCGTGCGATACTCGCCACATCTGGATTCAACTGACACTTTTCGGACTTGAATTGAGTGGATTCTACGCGTGAAATGCCGTGGTATGTTCAGCGTACGATAGATACTCAATTAGCCTCGTTGCAGACGTTTGTACAATCACAGTTGGCCATTTCCGAATTGTGCACTTTCACGCAAATCAAGCTCATTTCCATTTGAATGGTTTCGCACGAAGACTCGCTTTGAAACGGCGCAGGCAGGAGAGCAGGTTGCAAGATGAACACTGAAATACGCTCGTGTTCAACCCATGACGAGGTCCCCGGACTA
>BLFK01000176.1:87377-94785 GCA_014634185.1 Astreopora myriophthalma
TTGTACCCGTACCAAAAAATATGACACATCTGCTGCAGCCGTTGGACCTCCCAATTAACGCGTCTGTGAAGAAAATGGAGAAACGTGGGTTCAGTGATTATTTCACGTCCACAATTACGAAACTGTTGGAGAAGGAGCCGAACAGAGATGTCGCCACAATCGAGGTAGACTTGAAACTCTCAACGCTGAAACCAATCCATGCCATGGTACTAATGGACATTTACGATTTCCTACTAAGCGAAAAACGAAAGAAACTTGTCCTCAGAGCGGGTGGATAGCCGCCGGGATCACCGAGGCATTAGAACATGCCAGAATGCAAGGGAACGTTTCCTCACTAGATCCATTTGAGCAGTCCTAAAAGCTAACTACTGTAAATGCTTCTTTTTCTCCACGAGACATATGCATGAGATTTTGTAAGTGCAGCAAATTTGTGCTACTGCAACAAACTGCGGTTTGGTTTTCGTCAATCAAACAAGTGAGCAGCTCTTGGTGATTTCACGGAGGCTTTGAAAGATATTTTGAATTGATAGGGTCTGGTTAGGCTTCAAAACCCAATTTTCGGCTTTAAAAACATCTTAGCAACATCCGTGCACTTGTCTTGGAAGGTTTTATTGACGGAAGCCAAAACGCAGTTTGGCATTCAGAAATGTAAACTGCGAGTTTGCAGAATTATGAAAATCGCAGCAAATAAAGCAAGATGCTTATCGAAAAATTCGCGTTAATTTAATGCATGTAAACCTAACTTTTGAAAAATCCGCGTTAATTTAGTGTAACGTTAATTTTCTTCTCGTTGTCAACGTGCATTGTTAATTTCCTTTAATAAGGTATGCAAAGAGCTAATGTTAGTCCTACTAAACTGTTATTAACTCTTATTTATGTAAAGCGATTCCACGTTCACATGTGTAAGGCAGGTATTTATGTATGCACTAGTTACAACTGAAAAATTGCAACCATTCAAAGGAAGCAATTGCTTGCTCATACACGTATCAACATTTATAACTGCCTACTAAAGTACGTTACTGACCACGCTGACTTACTTCCAGTCATAAACTGAATCGTAAGTGAACATGCGGGGAACTTCTTCCCTCTTGGATGGGTTGGTGATCTCAATTGTTCCTGTCTTTACATTTATCTCTATTATCCTTGAAAAATAAAATTCATTTTCAGAGTTTTTCATCCCTCAAATAACCAATTAAAACAGTCTGTACATAGTTTGGTGAAGTACACCAAGATGAAGGCAACATTCACACTGTCTTCTTTGCTCATTATTTAATTTTATCACATTAATTCGCACAGATATCAGCATTATTTGGGGGCAGGTACAAAAGTCAGACCGGATCAAATCGGATCGACGTAAAAGCGACTTTTTATTAGCAAATATGATATGATTTGCTCACTTGAAGTCTAAGATTAGCACTGGCGTTAGGGCTGGTGTGATCTCTTCAGGCCTTATTCGTTTTTACGTTGATCCGAGTCAAAAGGTCCAAGATGTCTCCAAGTTGATCTGGTCCAACTTTTGTACCTGCCTATTATTTTCTTTCCTCCTTAATTCTTAGGCCCTTACCTTTGATGCCCTTGCGCTATTTCTTTTTCATTCATTGGACGACATCTTACAACCACCTTCACAGACTCACCAGCCCTTTTACTTGACTGAAATCAATACAACAGTTGTGAGAAGGTATTGTGCACAATTATGCTTGCCATATCTCATGCAGTTTGAAAACGTCAATCTCGTGCCAGCTCACACTTACATGTAATTACATACAAATTTCTGCCTGGTTGAAAATGTGGGCTTAATGGGCTTTATTCACGCCGCAGCCATTTTGAGTCCCGAGGAACTGAAAACTTTTGTTTTTTCCCCTGCAACTTGTTCTCAAACTTACCAACTCGAGGCTTCGGGTACGAGTTCTATTGTTCCTAACCAACATGGCCGTCGTGTCAAAAAAGCCAATTACAGCTTTGAATGAAACCATTTCCAAAAAAATATGTCACAAACCAACTCAAGAAACAAAATTGACAACTTATTTCCCAAATCTTCGATTTCTTTCAAGGGAAAAGCATTGGGGATGAGGGATGCACATCCTGTGATTGGGATTTGAAAATCTTCAGGCAACTGTATCCAGAAGTGACTTCAGATGTTGCCAGAAATTTTCGGATGGTCACAAGTATGGTTCGCAGGTATATGTACAGTACCATAAATTATTATTATTATTAGTCGATTGCCTAGCACATGCATGTACAGCTTCCAAGCACTATTACTACCACCATGTTTCCACCATGTTCCCAAGTGTAAAGGACACATAACGCTGAAAATAATGAAAACCGCATCTGTCGGGCTAATATCCAACAAAGGTGTTCGGCCTCCATTTATCATCGGATAAAATGATACTTACAATTTAAGCTTACATTTCAATTCCTCTTTGAAGCAAACACAACGTACTTAAAACCAGCTGTTAGCATTAACAAGTGTTTAAAATATACATGAAAGACACGGAAAAAGAATTGATAATCAGTTTATTTCTTACAAAAAAAAATGGGAACTAACATTTTCACAAAATGCTGACCGATCGGAAACAGTTTATGTTTTTGTACTCACCATGGCGACTCACTCAAGGTCGGTAAAACTGTCTTGTCCCTCAAAACAAGAACCTAAACATTCACTTTCTCATAAGAAGAAGTATCTGATTCCTTCCAGCCATAACAACATTAACACTGCACTGATTCAACTAATGTGACCTGCACTTTCTTCCCGGCAAAAAAGTCGTCAGGACATGGAGAGCGAAATGGCCGCCATCTTCTTTTTTAGTACCTACTCTCTCTCCGCCAGAAATACCAAGCCCCCAGTCAGGTAGCGTGAAGGAGTAGGAGCCCCTCCATTTTTCGTCACTTTATTTCCACCTCGCTCTGCCTGTACTATTGCGCCCCATTTACCAACTGAACGCCTGGAACAGGCTAGTTCAGGGGAGAGGAGAAAAACGAGAGGGGAGGGGGAGGGAAAGAGGGCAGCCCCCCTCATTCTTCGCTTCGCTCTCAACACCTTTCATTTTCACGCTCATTTCTATCGCTCCCCCTCAATCTGAACGGCTTGAAACAGACCAGCGAAATGCTCCTCCGGCTTCCGGCTAAGCCACACCCAACTCAGGCTTCAACGAGACTCAAACTCATGACCACACGATTGGGCTGCACAGTGCTCCACCAACTTAGCTGTCAACCCAACTCGGAGCTGGTTATTTGCGATTAGTTTTTATCCTGTAAAAGGTGCATGTATAATAAAGAATATATATATAAAATATTTCACATATTTAAACCGGATATGTGATGAATTAAACTGTGCTCATCGCAATTAATGAAGCAATTTAAGCACCTGCAAAAAAAATTTGCAGTTGAATGAGGTTACTGTGGGCTCGCAACATGCGTAAATCAGCTACAACTGGTATATTGCAGCATTAACAAGTGCAAAAGTTAAAGACTTAAATTGTCAAAAAAAATAGCGAAACCAAAATATTGACCGATAGCGCAATTCATCTCTCAATAACAAACAATATCTAGGGTCCTCGATTGGCCCGCTGAAGTTCAAACAACTGGAAAAATTAGACACAGACGCCGCCCAACTCAGTCAACTTTTCACCAATGTATTTCAGTTCACACAGGTCACTGGTCTCCAATTTCCCAATGATTAAAGTCAGAGTTGACAGTGAAAATTAGTGACCAATGGGTTCCCAACTTAATTGGACAGGAAAACGTAGTGCATGTCAACTAATTCATGAAATAAGAAAGCTGTTTCATGCAAAATACAACATCATCAGTTTGAGAAGAAACAAGTCTGCAGCGCTCTCCGCAAGACAAGAGGTGAGTTTCAAATAAGAATACGAATTCAGTTCAATTCAAGTCAACTCTTTATTTATATCTTAAAACGTCTAATTAGAATTGACTGACCCGCAGATATATACAAAGCTAGCTGAGGCGGACCAGTCTTGGCTAATATAACAATTAGAATTATAGCAGATAAAAATATTATTCCTTGCATAAAGTTGAGGACAACAAGAAATAAATGAATACGTTAGTAAGGAATTATACAAATGAATAAAGAGTTTAAAGAAAAAAGCGACAGCTGGAAAAGAAAAAAAGAAAATTTCAGTTCAAGAATTAATATTGCAGTATTTGACCATCTTTGAGCCTATTTCCCCTACGCCAATATCACGAGTTTTCGTTACTTAAAATATCCAGAATTACGCCTCAGATTTTCCTTTTCAATATTCGTTTTGGTAGTTTTCTAATACAGGGCAGCAACTCATTCCACCATTTAGCATCCACTCGTGAAAAAGATTTTTTTCTGAATTTCTAATTTGGGTTTTTGGGTACAAAACCTTCCTAACGTTGAGGAATGCGTCGTAAAAAGAAATGGCTTTTCGAAATTGGGGTTTGAAACGCTCCTAAAGACTTTTGACCAGACGATGGTTAAGCCAGCACTTTTCTCTCATTAGTATACTTGCATACTGTATTCCAACTTTTTCAGTATATAATTTGGCAGAGCAAGCGACGCCGTACGGATATTTCAAAATTATAAAAGCGCAAGCTTTATTAGAGAGGCTCCGCTAGACTAGACACCAACTTGTTCATGTCTCAGCGGTTTAATAATTCAAGATGTGGTCAGTTCAAAATAGATCTGACGAACTTGGAACGATGGAAAAACTGACTGTGCATCCGACGAAGGACGAGGCCGATGCAACATATAACCTTTACGTTATACGGAGCACCTGCCGGTCACTAAAGATAAATATACTGAAGCACGTTATTTTCGAACCCGTTTACAAACGGGCGTTAAAATAATGTTGTCTTAGGTGCACTTGTTCTCACCGTCAAACGAATAGGTATTAAAGTTCAGCTCCAAACCAACTTAACTATACAGAAGAAGGCTGGCATCAACTGACAAACAAGTGTATTTCCCGAGATAGGAAACCCACACACACACAGACACAAGTCCACACAAGGCAGGCGCAGTGACGGAGTTCTATGGTTATAAACCAAGTTGATAGGCATGCTTCATTTGGACACATCGTTTGTGGCTAGCTTATACTTTCAAGCGGACATAGTTTTCCCTGAAATGAGGAAATACAGCTCACTTTTAGGGGAAAATCCGTGAGTCACCTGTCGTCGGTACTTACCACTGCCGAGCGTTAATAATGACTTTAATTTCAAGCGTTGTCTGTAAATGTTAGGCTTCTGTCATACAACCTAACACGTTAATACCCAAAAATGTTAGGGCTGCTACAGTGAATCAAGATATCAGTTATAATTCTTGTGTTCTATATTTTAGGGGCGGAACCATCCGCTTAATATTCTCTTCACTTCAGAATAACACTGGAGAAATAAGGACAACTCCGCCGGCAAGAAAGGTCGTCGGGGAAGTTGAATTCCTTAACGGCAAAGGAGAAAGAAAAAGCTAACATCGAAGCACATTTGGTAATGGGAAGTTGTGATGTCTGGTGCAAAGTTTACTTCGGTGAATTTATTGTGATATTTCTACTAAATGCCTTCACTCTATTGGCCTTCGCAAGAAATCGCCAACTACGCAAGCGCAGCACATACCTGATAATCAACTTGACTGTGGTTGATTTACTGGTGGGAACATTATCGGGACCTTCGGTAATTTTAAAATCAGCTGATTTAATACCACCTGATACCCATTGGATATCACTAGTCAAAGTGTTTTTCCTACATTCGCTTGTTAACCTCTCTTTGATTTCGCTAGACAGGTTACACGCAACACTATATCCTTTCAGACATTGTTTGACAGGAAAAGAGTTCTACTGCAAAGTTATTTGTGGCAGTTGGTTGCTTCCTTTCCTTATCGGATTGACGATAGGTATTCTTAGATTATCCTCAATCCCAATTTTGAGCTATTCAATGGTTTGTTGCTTTTTCTTCACTCTTGTTATAGTATCAGTCTCTTATGTTACCATTCTTGTGAAAGTCAAAGGTAATCGTCATCCCCAACCTATTGGTGCAACATCGGCTTCGGAAAGAAAACTGTCACAGACTTTGTTTATGGTGACTGCTGTCTCTATATTAACCATTCTGCCCACTGCCATTTGGTGGACTGCTGCGAACATTATGAGGAGCAAAATGGGCTCCAAACCAAGCCTGGATCCCAACTTAGAGGGAGCGTTATACACGTTATATTTCGCCAATTCTATGGTAAATCCGTTGATATATGCCCTAAGGATGAGATCATTCAGGAAAGCCGTGGTGAAAGAACTGAGTTTTTGTAAAACCTCAGGGGAAAGTCGTATCCAACCAGTGGTTTAGTGCGTCCAGGGTAAACTAACTTGAAAGAATAGAGTCTCCTTCTCGGTTGCTAGTATAGGGTAGATATCCTTTTACGGATATTGGCATCAAATTTCTCTTGTATTCAAATTTGCCAACCTCCGAACAAAAAAGCCTTTTGTTTCATGAGCCGAGAAGGCTCTGATTGCCACATTGATTTTACTTACACCTGCAAACTTTTAGACTTAAAGTGACACAATTGTGCGAATACAAGTAAAACCTCAAAAGTTACTTTAACAGTATTTTTGAGTTATGTCGATCTACCTCTTGATGTAAAAAAGTAAAAAACGCATTTCTGACCGCTTATCTCTTGTTTTGATTGAACGTTTTCCCGGCTGGGCGTATAAAACTCCTGGAAGATTGTCAAAATTATCATTTATCTTACTTTCTCTTGATGCTACCCGTATACTCCCGTCTAAAGGGCTTAAATGGGTTTGGTGACGTTGGAAACGTCTTATCTTCCTTCCCATTGTTGTCCAGAGCCGAGCTGTTCGAAACAGGGTTAGTGTCTTACCGAGATACCATGGCAACCTATGGAACATTTCTCATCGAATATTCAACTTTCCGCATGAAAGAATTTCGTCAATTAACAATAACCAGTTCGAAAACAAACGGAAATAATGAGGCAACAGCCGGTCTGATCAACACCTCTATCTTATTTCGTATGGAATATAAAGTGACCTTTTAAGCGCGACAGTTCAAATCTATGGGGCGCCGTATTGGACATTATTGCGATGTGTCAAATAAAATGCTAAACGTCAAAAATACATGCCAAACTTTTTATTTCATATGCTAAACGTCAAAAATACATGCCAAACTTTTTATTTCATATGGTAAGTTTGTTGGAGCCATAGCAAACTCCGAAAATTCATTCCGAAGTCACATCTCCGTTTCCTTTTTGCCACCAAGACATTCTAAACTGCATTCCGTGTGCTAAACTTTATTTCGCGTGCTAAACTTCATTTCGTATGGTATGATGCATCGCGCGCCTCGAGTTGGACACATCACGTCAATTACACGAGGCCTGAAGAATCTCACTCAGGCACTCGTGTTCAATATGGCGGGAGAGAGGACCAAAGCT
>BLFK01000176.1:107525-112525 GCA_014634185.1 Astreopora myriophthalma
CAGAGCATGGTAAAACGTTTCAATATCCTTCAGACGTACCAAGGAACGGAGTACTTACGATCTCTTACAAAAGTCTGGTAGAAGGCTCTTCAATATTACTGTGGACCAACTACATCCACTCTATATCTATAGTCCATCCTTCTGACTGTTTAGGACTCATCTTGCAGGTTTTGTAGTGAAACACTTCAACTTCCTTTAGTGAATAATTCAATTCAATTCAATTCTTTATTTGTTCACACTACACTCAATATTTACACAAACGTATTATAACATAAAAGAGGGGTTTTTTGGTTTGTTTTTGTGTGAATACTGTGCACTTTAAGAATTGCTTTGTAAATCTGCCTTTATAACAGGCACCCATTTTGAGTCCCGAGGGAATGAAGTCTTGTTTTGTCCCCCGAAATTCGAACACAAACTTATCACCTCGAGGCTCGTGGTACGAGTTCTATTGTTCCTAACTAACATGGACAAAGAAGAAGCAATTCACCAGATATGTTCTTATGTAAGCAAGATTTCTCTTTGCTTCCCACCCACCTTGTGCCCCAACTAGATATGATCTTGCACGGCCGCTGCACTTTTCTTCCCTGTTGCACATCCTAATGTTGTAGTTGCAACTGTCATCCGAGCTAAGGCCTTGCAATACAGTCTTATTTGTTGCTGCATCTGTGTGATATTCACACTTCTTTGCATGTGGTCCTCGGCCCATGGGCATGTGGTAATTGCAAAAAATTTGGTATTGGTACGGAGTGCCTCTCCAGGACAAATTCTGTGCCAGCTATATAGAAAACAAATCATGCTTTAAACGTCGATCACATTCAGTGAAACTGGATTCCACACAAAGCCAACCAAACTGATAAGAAATCACTTTCTCATTACAAACCTCCCACTGCACTGCAACTTTCCTCAAGGAAGCATTGCCTGGAAGGCGAGGTTTTGATGCGTCACGACCTGGGGCGGGTCGGGTGGCTCTGCAATGAGTCAGCATAGCTTTGACCCAGTGTTGGATAACAGGGAGACCTTTACTTCTGCCTGAAGAGCTGGAAAACTATCAACAAACATGTTATTTATGGCATTTTGATGGGGCTCATAAAAAGTGATCTCAGCCGCTTTGGACGCTATTTGGATTTTGCCATCACTAATGGCTGGCTGCAATCTCTTTACAGGCGGATGAGCATTACTAGAAGAATAGTGACAACATTAAGGCCTGCAATCACCAAAGCTGCATGGCTTGAAGTTAAGTCAAAGTTTTTGCACGATATAGTGTCTTCTATAGTTGAAAATGAGATCCCCGATGAACTCGTGATAAACGTTGACCAAACGCCGTCAAAGTTCCTTCCAACGGATAACGTCACAATCATGGCAGAGAAGAGTTCAAAGCACGTAGCCAGGAAAGGGAGTATTGACAGACGTGGAATTACAGTTACTTTGTCAGAAACATTCAGCGGACATGTACTGCCTTTTCAACTCATCTACACAGGGAAGACAAGCCGGGCACTTCCACATGTTGAATTTCCCGAGGGGTTTTTATTGAGCTATAACGAAAAACACTGGAGTAATGAAACTGAGACATTGTTCCTGGTAAAGAAGTGATAAACGCATACATAACCCAGACCAAGAAGGAGTTAGGCCTCCCTGATACTCAGAAGGCATTACTGGTATGGGATGCGTTTACTGCACAGAGCACCGGCAGAAAAGGTTATGCGCGTATTGACACGGCTCAACATCAAGGTTGTACCCGTACCAAAAAATATGACTCATCTGCTGCAGCCGTTAAACCTCCCAACTAACGCGTCTGTGAAGAAAATGGAGAAACGTGGGTTCAGTGATTATTTCATGTCCACAATTACGAAAGTGTTGGAGAAGGAGCAGAACAGAGATGTCGCCACAATCGAGGTAGACTTGAAACTCTCAACGCTGAAACCAATCCATGCCATGGTACTAATGGACATTTACGATTTCCTACTAAGCGAAAAAGGAAAGAAGGTTGTCCTCGGCACGGGTGGAAAGCCGCCGGGATCACCGAGGCATTAGAACCTGCCAGAATGCAAGGAAACGTTTCCTCACTAGATCCATTTGAGCAATCCTAAAAGCTAACTACTGTAAATGCTTCTTTTTCTCCATGAGACATGTATGTTGAGATTTTGTAAGTGCAGCAAATTTGTGCTACTGCAACAAACTGCGGTTTGGTTTCCGTCAATCAAACGAGTGAGCAGCTCTTGGTGATTTCATGGAGGCTTTGAAAGATATTTTGAATTGATAGGTTCTAGTTAGGCTTCAAAACCAAATTTTCGGCTTTAAAAACATCTTAGAAACATCCGTGCACTTGTCTTGGAAGGTTTTATTGACGGAAGCCAAAACGCAGTTTGGCATTCAGAAATGTAAACTGCGAGTTTGCAGAATTATGAAAATCGCAGCAAATAAAGCAAGATGCTTATCGAAAAATTCGCGTTAATTTAATGTATGTAAACCTAACTTTTGAAAAATTCGCGTTAATTTAGTGTAACGTTAATTTTCTTCTCGTTGTCAACGTGCATTGTTAATTTTCTATAATAAGGTATGCAAAGAGCTAATGTTAGTGCTACTAAACTGTTGTTAACTCTCATTTATGTAAAGCAATTCCACGTTCACATGTGTAAGGCAGGTATATATGTATGCACTAGTTACAACTGAAAAATTACAACCATTCAAAGGAAGCAATTGCTTGCTCATACACGTATCAACATTTATAACTGCCCACTAAACTACGTTATCGACAACGCTGACTTACTTCCAGTCATAAACTGAATCGTAAGTGAACATGCATGGAACTTCTTCCCTCTTGGATGGGTTGGTGATCTCAATAGTTCCTGTCTTTACATTCATCTCTATTATCCTTGAAAAATAAAATTCATTTTCAGAATTTTTCATCCCTCAAATAACCAATTAAAACAGTCTGTACATTGTTTGGTGAAGTACACCAAGATGAAAGCAACATTCACACTGTCTTCTTTGCTCAGTATTTAATTTTATCGCCTTAATTCGCACAGATATCACCATTAGTTGGGGGCAGGTACAAAAGTCAGACCGGATCAACTCGGATCGACATAAAAACTGCTGTTTTATTAGCAAATATGATATGATTTGCTCACTTTAAGTCTAAGATTAGCGCTGCCGTAAGGGCTGGGGTGATCTCTTCAGGCCTTATTCGTTTTTACCTTGATCTGAGTCAAATGGTCCAAGATGATCCAAGTTGATCCGGTCCAACTTTTGTACCTGCCTATTATTTTCTTTCCTCCTTAATTCTTAGGCCCTTACCTTTGATGCCCTTGCACTATTTCTTTTTCATTCATTGGACGACATCTTACAACCACCTTGACAGACTCACCAGCCTTTTTACTTGACTGAAATCAATACAACACTTGTGAGAATGTATTGTGCACAATTATGCTTGCCAGATCTCATGCATTAGACATGAATCTCGCTCATGCAGGTTGAAAACGTCAATCTCATGCCAGCTCACACTTACATGTAACTACAGGCCAATTTCTGATGCCTGGTTGAAAATGTGGGCTATGGGCTTTATTCACGCGGCAGCCATTTTGAGTCCCGAGGGACTGAAAACTTTTGTTTTTTCCCCTGGAACTCGTTCTCAAACTTACCAACTCGAGGTTTCGGGTACGATTTCTTTTGTTCCTAACCAACATGGCTGCCATGTGAATAAAGCCAATTACAGTTTTGAATGAAACCATTTCCAAAAAATACCTAGAAAACCAACTCAAGAAACAAAATTAGCAACACATTTCCCAAATCTTCGACTTTTTCAAGGGAAAAGCATTGAGGATGAGGGATACACATCCCGTGATTGGGATTTGAAAATCTTCAGGCATGTCCAGAAGTGACTTCAGATGTTGTCAGAAATTTTTGGATGGTTACAATATTCATCTTAAAAAATCCTGTCATCCCCAGAACAAAAATCTCATGCCTTTGCCTAAGAAAAAAGTTCGCAGGTACATGTACAGTGCCATAAATTATTACTATTAGTCGATTGCCTAGCACATGCATGTACAGCTGCCAAGCAATATTACTACCACCATGTTTCCACCATGTTGCCTAGTGTAAAGGACACATAACGCTGAAAATAATGAAAGCCGCATCTGTCGAGCTAATAACCAACAAAGGTGTTCGGCGTCCATTTATCATCAGATAAAATGTTACTTACAGTTTAAGCTCCTTGAAGCAAACACAACCTACTTAAGACCAGCTGTCAACAATAAACAAGCGATTAAAATATACATGAAAGACACAGTTTTCGATTTTTCACCGTTAACCACTATTACGAAAAACAGGCATTCGAAGTCTAAGAATTCATAATCAGTTTATTTCTTATATTACGTAAATTCTAGCAAACACGTAGACTCGGAAAAAATCAAAGTCCCGGATGGGATTTGAACCCACGACCCTCCGTGATCTAGTCGGATGCTCTACCACTGAGCTACTGGAGACTCTGTGGTGAGCAACGGTCAAATTGTGGGTATTGACTGGAACCGCATCGCGCGGCTACACAGCCACGTGCTGGCTCATATGAACTCACTAACAGCATCGCGCTGTCACATTAAGGCATCATATATATGAACTCACTAACGGCATCACGCCGTCACATTAAGGCATATCGAGATGCGTCCAACCAACCTCCTAAGTGATTCTCACTAACTCGGATTTTTTCCGAGTCTACGTGTTTCCTAGAATTTACGTAATATATCATGTTGCTGTTATTTCTGTGTTATACTCACTTAGGAGGTTGGTTGGACGCATCTCGATATGCCTTAATGTGACGGCGTGATGCCGTTAGTGAGTTCATATATATGATGCCTTAATGTGACAGCGCGATGCTGTTAGTGAGTTCATATGAGCCAGCACGTGGCTGTGTAGCCGCGCGATGCGGTTCCAGTCAATACCCACAATTTGACCGTTGCTCACCACAGAGTCTCCAGTAGCTCAGTGGTAGAGCATCCGACTAGATC
>BLFK01000176.1:117525-121647 GCA_014634185.1 Astreopora myriophthalma
GGCGGAACCAACCGTTTAATATTCTCTTCACTTCAGAATAACACTGGAGAAATAAGGACAACTCCGCCGGCAAGAAAGGTCGTCGGGGAAATTGAATTCCTTAACGGCAAAGGAGAAAGAATAAGCTAACATCGAAGCTTATTTGGTAATGGGAAGTTGTGATGTCTGGTGCAAAGTTCGCGTCAGTGAATTTATTGTGATAATTGTAATAAATGCCTTCACTCTATTGGCCTTTGCAAGAAATCACCAACTACGCAAGCGCACCACATACCTGATAATCAACTTGACTGTGGCTGATTTACTGGTGGGAACAGTGTCAGGACCTTTACTAGCTTTAGATTCAGCTGATTTAATACCCGGATCACTTTATATCCCTTGGATATTACTACTCAACGTGTTTTTCCTAGCTTCGCTTGTTAACCTTTCTTTGATTTCGCTAGACAGGTTACACGCAACACTATATCCTTTCAGACATTGTTTGATCGGGAAAGAGTTCTACTGCAAAGTTATTGGTGGCAGTTGGTTGCTTGCTGTGCTTATCGCATTCACGATGTGTATCTTTGTATTACCCTCAATCCCAATTTCGCTGTTATATCCAATAATTTGTTGCATTTTCTTTACTCTTGTTATAGTATCTGTCTCTTATGTTATCATTATTGTGAAAGTCAAAGGTAATCGTCATCCCCAACCTATTGGTGCAACATCGGCTTCAGAAACAAAACTGTCACAGGCTTTGTTTATGGTGACTGCTGTCTCTATATTGACCATTCTACCCAATGCCATTAGGTGGACTGCTGCGTGCATTTTGAGGAGCAAAACGTGCTCCGAACCAGGCTTGGATCCCAACGTAAAGGGAGCGTTAGACACGTTACATATGGCCAATTCTTTGGTAAATCCGTTGATATATGCCCTAAGGATGAGATCATTCAGCAAAGCCGTGTTGAAAGAACTGAGTTTTTGTAAAACCGCAGGGGAAAGTCGTGTCCAACCAGTGGTTTAGTGCGTCCAGGGTAAACTAACTTGAAAGCAAAGAGTCTCCTTCTTGGTTGCTAGTATAGGGTAGATATCCTTTTAGGTTAAATTTGCCAACCACCGAACAAAAAAGCCCTGTGTTTCATGAGCCGAGAAGGCTCTGATTTATAGATAGGAATCATGTAATGCGCGCTTGATCATTTCATGGAAAGCGCGCAATATAACAATTAAATTATTATTATTATTATTATTATTATTATTATTATTGCCACATTGATTTTATTTACACGTGCAAACTTTTAGACGTAAAGTGACTAATTGTGCGAATACAAGTAAAACCTTAATAGTTACTTTATGAGTATTTTTGTGTTATGTTGATCTACCTGTTGATGTAAAAAAGTAAAAAACGCATTTCTGACCGCTTTCCTCTTGTTTTGATTGAGCGTTTTCCCGGTTGGGCGTATAAAACTCCTGGAAGATTGTTAAAATTATCATTTATCTTTCTTTCTCTTGATGCTACCCGTATACTCCCGTCTAAAGGGCTTAAATAGGTTTGGTGACGTTGGAAACGTTTTATCTTCCCTTCCATTGTTGTCCAGAGCCGTCGAGTTGTTCGAAACAGGGTTAGTGTCTTACCGAGATAACTACCATGGCAACCTATGGAACATTTCTCATGGGCAACCCTAAAACCAGGAAACCGGAATCCGGGAACCGGAAACCGGAATCCGGAATCCGGAATCCCGAATCCCGAATCCGGAAACCGGAATCCAATAATAAAGCAAAACAAAGTTCTTCAAATACGCAAAAGTTAAGTTGTACATTTCTCGCATGCAAAAGTAAAAAGGTCAATAAAAAATGGCTTCAAAGCACAACTCTTGAAAAAAGGATCCCCGGTATTTCAATTCAATGTTCGTGCAACTGTTATTTCTTGTGAGGGCTAAGGATATACGAACCTTATGTTTCAATATGTTACAAACTTACTTCCGTCTCCTCCTTGCTTGTGCTTGCGGACGACATGTTGAAAGATTCATCCCACGCAATGAAGACAATGCTGTAAATTTTGTGCTTCTCACCAGTCTTCTCTGGGCAACGTGAGTTTAGGGGCCAGGGTGACTAAAAGGGACGGCTAACTCTATCCACCCGAGAAATCACCAGCCCTGACTTAATAACGGTTTATCAAATGGATAGCGTAATCCACCTTTTGAAAAACCGGGTCGAATATATAGCGTAGGGGTTGTTGTTGAAACCTAGTCATGTTTTTTACAGTTACAGTTTGTGGTTGAAGTTGAACAGAAAACGAAATTTTTCCCTTTATTTATTTATTAGACATTGCTAAAGTGAATTTTTCTGTCATCATTCTCCATTCCGGTTTCCTGGTTTTAGGGTTTCCCTTTCTCATCGAATATTCAACTTTCCGCATGAAAGCATTTCGTCAATTAACAATAACCAGTTCGAAAACAAACGGAAATAATGAGGCAACAGCCGGTCTGATCAACAGCTTTATCTTCTTTCGTAAGGAACATAAAGTGACCTTTTAAATGCGACAGTTCAAATCAATTAAAATGCAAGTGTTGCCCAGGGAAATTAGCATACTAAGTAGTGAGAAAACTGCTTGTATTGAACAAGAAGCAATGAACGCGGTGAATATCATGGTATTACAGGGTAGAGTTTTCCGCGCTCTTGTCCTGACGAAGCATAGTAAGTGAGGTAACATGTACTCTCCGTCTACCCAAACAATCCCACGATACTACACTCGTACCAGTCTCCCCAAAGTTTCTGGAGTGGACAATAGGCCATTTCTGAGTTCACATCAGCCTCTTTTTCAAAGCGAGTCTAAGCGCGAAAGTTTCGTTTCAGACTCGCTTTGAAAATGAGGCTAAAGACAACTTGAAAACGGCCTATTACAACGGCTCTCGGGATTGGTTCAGGAAACCATGAACCGAACTGAACATACAACAGGATCAATGGACTCTAGCCCTAAAAACAATGGAGCTATACTATACCCCTCTACCGATCCAATGACATTAAGAGATAATCATCGTGGGGAGCCAAGTGGCATTTGGAAGTGTTTCCCACTTTACACTTTATTCCAACATGGCCACCTTTTCTTTTTGTTCAAATATTAATTAGCCCTTGTTGCCTCATTCTTAAGCTCAGAATTCAAAGGACAATTTTACATTCAACGAGGCAACAAGAGCTAACAGACCAAATCGTTCTAACGAAACGTGGTACCCAACTCAAATCCTTTGGGCATAAAATGTTTTGGTCTAAGTATTTCCCTATCAGTGAAATGTGAATGCTACAACATGATGCAAATACAATAAACAAAGAATCTTAACCCGCGGAGATTTGAATTGGGTACAGCATTGAGTTAGCCGATTTGATCTATTTGAACAAAAACAGTACAATACTAAAACGGCGGCCATTTTGAAATAAGGCATGCGCCCTCTCACTTTGCAGATAGATGTTTCAGTGGTCAGCCTTCCACGCAGACATTCAATAACACGCTCTCAGAACTTTTTACTACTTCTACGTCTACATCATCTGCTGTGCTTCGTGTCCAGAAATGCACGTAATTATACCCAGGCTCGGTTTGGTATCCATCACGAAGTGTCCCGTTAAGTCTAAGGGTCTAGTGCCTATTTCTGACATTTCTAGGATTATTTCTAGGTGAGGGTGAATGCAACTGTTTATGTTTACTTGAAAGGCACAAATTGGCGGACACTGTCACTTTTATTGCCTGTATTTCCGGGCACAAGTGATGTTGAAGTCGAGGACAAGAGCAAGGGGATAAGTCAGCGTGCATCTAATTACGTGCATTTCTGGACACATGTGGTTCTGCGGGTGTAAATAAACCCTGCGCCCAACTCGTTCACATTGTGACATCTCCGAGCCAATTTCAGGTTTAAAAGATTACTTCGGAATGTGAAAAACATGGATAGTGTTTCCGTATTTTCTCCTGACAATATCATGATCAGTTGCGTGAAATCCGTTCGAAATAAAAATGATTTATTGACAAAATTCATTTAACATACATTCCTGCGCGAATAACACAAAATCCGTTCAACTGATATTTGTCTGGAAATAATTTGAGTTAGGAAATATTTGTACATGTAAAAATAGTGCCAGGTAGATTTTCTTAAGAGAAAT
>BLFK01000176.1:128465-140965 GCA_014634185.1 Astreopora myriophthalma
AGGCTACGTCCACACTAAGCCGGATAAATTTGAAAACGCAACTTTTTTTATGCGGATAGGCCTTCCGTCCACACTAAAACGGTGTTTTCGGTGTCCGAAAACGGAACTTTTTGAAAACGCTCTCCAAAGTGGATAAATTTGAAAACGCTGGCTAAGTATGTTAGTGTGGACAGCGAAAACGGAACTTTTTAAAAACGCTGACGTCACAACAGGCATGTGACTCTGTCGCAATCCCTTTTCAAGAGACTCCATCCGTAAGGCCAGGGAAGGGTTTTTTTGATTCAAAAAGGCAGAACAATTGATCCCGATGGTCTGAACATCCGCGAAAACGATTAATGTGGACGGAGAACATTTTATCCGTTTTCGCGGCAAAAGTTGCGTTTTCAAATTTATCCGGCTTAGTGTGGACGTAGCCTAAATCAACATTAATGATTCTCCCAGCGAGGTGCAAAATAGCCTGCAGTGCAGGCGTATTTTGGGCGCGCGAGTGCACATTTTCGTATCAGGCCGCCATCTTAGATTTGGTAACTGTGGAGGATCGGGGCGAGGAAATATTTCCCGAGGGAGTAGGCGTTAAGTGGAAAAATGGGCAAGGGGGAGGGGGGTGAAGGAAAAGTGCCCCACCCCCGATCCGCCACTGCACCAACCCTCTACCGGTCAAGCATCTAATTACAATCCAAGATGGCGGCATCGAAAACCTGATTTATCTAGCGTTCCGCTCCAAAATAACGCCTGGCCCCAGTTGTTCAAAGGGTGGATAGCGCTATCCACTGGATAAGTCAATTGAATTTGGTAGCACTTATCCGATGGATAGCATTATCCACCTTTCGAACAACTGGAGCCTGCACTGCAGGCTAGGTGCAAAAAGCCGTAAATGTGCAAACACTTTCTACCACCCTCTACGCTGCGCAGAGAGGCCTGGGAACGGACTTTCTACGCATTGGGGCCTGGGAACTGCTAACAAACATAACCTGAAGTCAAGATATCAGCGAAGAAATAAGAGGCTGCCCTGTGCGGGCAGCTATTATTGTTTTGTCTTGTACGCACAGGAAATTTTGCTGCTTGTCCGTCAATAAGTTCTAAACTCTGGGTGCATCTTCGGTAACAATGAACTTCAACAAACTAGAGATTTACTAAAAGTCCTTAGCTCAAATTGCTCAGCTCTCCATGTAAGTTACAATGCAATAATTGTACATTTCTGGCAGGCAATTAAAGGGCATAGTGCGCCTTACACCAGACATTTTATCTTGCAAAAGTTAAACCTCACCAGCATAAAGAATGCATTTCTCCTGGAGATTGCAATTTTAATGAGATGCACAAGCTACCTAAAATTACCAAAACTGACAGTCATTATCCCCCAGGCAAGCTAGTGAGAGGCACGGGTCTATTTCCCAGTTAACAGCACTAACTGTACTGCATACCAGTTTTCAAAGTATTTCCACATCGCAAAGCAGTGTGATATTAAATGGCGAATAGACCAATGCATCTCATACTCACTACAAGTGACTGCCAGTTCTTCTGAGCTTTACAGTGCATTAAAAGCACAATTTTGAGGAGAAAACAGAAAATTTGCTTCCTGCAGCTGAAGAGATTTATCTTATAAATTTGTGAAAAACATTTGAGGCTAGATGCACTCTAAGCTAAGTCAACACAAAAAGCCAATTTTAAGGCCACACAAAATGCGTAGTCAGTCTAATTTTTTGCCATACCTCCAGGTGGTGTCCTGTTGCAGGAAGGCCCCAACACACTGCTGTGCGCACTTCTCTCTTTTCTCCTATTCACAAATTGCACCATTAAGTAGACACAATATGTAGTAAAGGCTTGCAATCCCGACAGGGATAAAGAGGTTTGGTTTGCTACCTCCTTGGTCTGAAAAATTAAAACAGCTATTCAAGAAACTGTATGACAAATGCTGTCTCTAACACATACATGATGGCCAATAGAGAAACAAGAATGAATAATGATATCACTTTAGCAAAGTGGCGAAACCACGTTGAGGACAAACCTTGTTAGCTAAGGGTTGGTTCAACACATGGTACAGCACTGTGTACAATCTACCAAAATATTTCCAGGAATCCCTTTCCTGCCAACGTACAGTAACCCTTCCATCCTTAGAGTTGAGCACTTCGAAGTGAAGAGGAGGTCGAGGGGTTGCTGTAGATGGGAAAGAAAATTGGCAATGAAATCAACAAAAATATAACAAACTAAGAAAAAATAACTAACACCAACAAAATAAATAATTACCTTGCAACGAACTCAACCAGGACCACCCAGCATTAATCAGCCAAACGCATTTCAATCTTAGAACAAAGGAGACCAACTTTGATTGCTCACCAGCCAATCAAAAAGAAGACAAGAAGGGAGAAAAACGGTTCCCCTTAACGAATTTTGCATGCCATGTGATTGGCTGACTAATACTGGGTGGCCCAGGTTGAGTTGGTTGCACTGCAATAATAATGACGATGATGACAATGAGAACTAAACAATGGGAACTAAACACAAGAAAGACAAATATATAGATTTAAAACTAGGTATTAAGAACTTATACCCACGTCATAAAGTAAGCTCACTACAGAGGTCTATGATTTTCTTGCAGTTTACCACAAAGAACTAGAGAAAGAACTGACCAGCATATTAGATAGTACCTAGCAAAGACAACTGTTGAACGCTCGCAAAAGTGGATAATCTCCCAAAATTGTGAAATAGTAAAAGGGTTTCTCTCATGAACTGATATCAGTTAAAGATGGTTATAAATGATGAAGATGTATATAGTATCTTATTTGCATTTTAAGTCGAGCATTCATAAGTATTTATGTATTCTACTACTTCTATCTTCTTAACTATGTATGAATATATAAGTTTTACAATATCATATTGTTATTTATTAGATTGACCATATTTATAAGTTTTTATAGGATAGTTATACGAACATCTTTGCCCAGGCCAACAGGCCCACAATTGTTGTGAAATCATGAGGATATTCCAATAAACTCTTCCATAATAATAATAATAATAATAATAATAATAATAAAGGAGTATAAGGAAAGGATGAAGAGGAAAAGAACTGAGGACTGGTCTGGAAAGCAGCTGCAAGCGCAGTTCAAGAGAGAAACAGAGGATTTATCTGGTGTTTCCTGGAATTGGATAAGAACTGGTGAACTGAAGAAGGAGACAGAAGGGCTTATTGTTGCCACGCAAGATCAGGCACTAAGAACAAACGCCATAAAAGCCAGAATCGAAAACCAAAATGTATCATCCAAATGCAGAATGTGTTGTAGTCACGATGAAACTGTGCAGC
Organism: Astreopora myriophthalma; assembly: GCA_014634185.1. NCBI lineage: Eukaryota > Metazoa > Cnidaria > Anthozoa > Scleractinia > Acroporidae > Astreopora > Astreopora myriophthalma. Next base: position 131,764 of record BLFK01000176.1, read on the forward strand.
ATATTTTGTGTAGTTGCCCCAAGCTTGCGCAGACAGAATATAAAAAGAGGCATGATGTTGTTGGGCGGGTCATACATTGGGAGGTGTGCAAGAAATATGGAGTTGAGTGCAGTGACAAATGGTACGAGCATTCCCCCAAAAGCATAGAAGAGAATGAGGAAGTAAAACTGTTGTGGGACTTTACCATCCAAACAGACCATGAAATCCACCACAGGAGGCCAGACATTGTAATTCAGAAAAAGAAGGCAAAAGAAACAATCATTGTGGACATAGCTGTTCCCGGAGATAGCAACGTACTGCAGAAAGAAACTGAAAAGTGTGAAAAGTACCAAGATCTGGCAAGAGAGATTAAAAGGATCTGGAAATCAAGGACAAAAGTGGTGCCAGTGGTAGTAGGTGCATTGGGTTCAGTGTCAAAGAAGCTGGCAAGCCACCTGGAGCAAGTAGGAATTAAGGACCGAACAAGAACGATGCAAAAGTCGGCACTCCTTGGATCGGCACATATCCTCAGAAAAGTGCTGGAAGTCTGAGGTCTCGGGATAAGACTTGACTGGATATTTCTCCCCAGGGAAAAACCCTGAGCTTAATTCTACATAATAATAATAATAATTATAATAATAATAATAATTATAATAACTAGCAGTAACCAATAGTTAGGAAGTGCGCACGGTCGTCTGTTGGGAGACAGACAATGAGGATAGCGTGTGAGAAGCGAAGGAAAGCGCGGGGCTGTGGATTCCTGCTGATCATTTATTTATAATTAGTTGTTGTTTTCGTTAATAATAGTACTATTATTGTTGTTATTATTGATATTGTTGTTATTATTATTATTGTTGATGTTAGGACTACTGTCAATTAAGAGGAAACCAGGTCGAAATTGAAAGAAAGAAATAATTATTTTTGTATTTTAGAGGTAGAACATCCAGAAAGTAGTTCTTTCTCAAGTGGCTAATGGAATAGGAATTTGGAAATGTATGTCTTAGAGGTGGATTGTAAAACCGCCGGAAAACTCTTGGAGGGAGGACAAGAACCAAAACTTAACTGAACGCTGAAATGGTGTGGACGGAAAGAAGATGCTCTTTAAATAGAATGAAAATTTTATTGAAAGTAAATGCAATTACTTACGTAAGTCAAAACAGTAACAAGTGTTCAAGAACAGTAGATATGCAACCAAACTGGGTTGACTTTAAATTTAAGCTTATGGAAGTTTTCAGAAGACAAGGTACGCACTACTCTCCGTAAGAACATAACCTTACTTGAGAGAACTGGAAAAAAGCGTTTAATTTTGTGGATCATAAACTTTGCAAATCATTTATATCTTACCGAAAATCTCCTGGCCTCCCTCTCCCTTCGTCGTTGCGCTGGACGTGACATGTGCTTCGGAAAACTACATTTGCTAATTCACATGAAAATTCACACGACCCATGCCACGGACCTTGAACTCAACACCAGGGCCTTATTGCTCCGCTGTTTGGTGACATACCATTCATTCCAGTTGGAAGAACAAAGGAATGCCAAGAATGTGCCCACATTTTGCTTCAAGTCGGCTCTAGCGTTGTACGCTTTAAGAAAGTGCCGCTGACCACCGGCGTCAAGATTAGTCTGCGGGCTCGCTTTTGCTCGCCCGCAATAATAATGATAATGATAATGATAATGATAATAATAATAATAAACAATCATTGTTTTAGGGAGGGTGACACCAAGCTAACTCAAAGTTAATGAAGGTGGCCCTCAGTTGCAGGTAAAATTAAAATTTGGAAAAGTTTGTTTTTAAGAGGGGAAAATTAGAGTACCTAACAGGGTCCGAAATTGCGACTCACTGGTCGCCAATGCGAGCAAAAATTCAGTGTTGGCGACCAGAATTTTAAAACTGGTCGCCAGCGGGCGATTAACTATTTCATGCCACGGTAATTATACAAACAATAACTTTGATTTTCAGCCAAATCGATTTAAATAAAATTCAAAGCCGCCGCCAATTGGTCACTAACTTTTTACCTTTCCGATGCTTTTGATGTATAAAACCGATTTTCCTGTTATTGTAAATCTACCACAACGTTTCACAGCTACGATCAGTGCTAAGCTGTACCGCCATGTTTTTTCAGCGGTTTCCCATAACATTTGTATTGCGGGCGCAAGAGGCCATGTGCGTTCTTTCGCCATGAATTTTATTCAGGCGATGTGGTGTCCAAAGATGTTCTGGAATCTTTCCGTAATTTATTACAAAGTGGAGATGGACCATCTGCGAAGAAATTAGTTGAAGATTTAGATCTTCTCTGGGCGTCAAAAGGTGGAAATGTGGATCTGTCAAAGAGGTCAAAAGATAATTTCAACACTGGTTTGATTCCTGATGACCTGGATTGCAAATATTTTGCCGGCAAGCCTGTGGCCTTGACTGTAACCGGAGACGGGAACTGTTTATACAATTCTGCCTCCCTGGTCCTCTGCGGATTCTTAAAGGAAAAATTGGCGACCAGAAATTTTGGTTTTTGTTTCGCTGAGAAGGAAAAATGTTATTGACACTTTTTGGTGACCACATTTTTCCATATGGCGACTGGAAAAAAAATTTCAGTCGCCAGTTGGTGCCTGCCTAAAAAAGTTAATTTCGGACCCTGCCTAAACAAAACCTCTTCGGGTAGAAAAAGGGCACCAAGCAGAGACTGAACAAAAATCCCCAGCCCTGTTGTTTTTCAATTTTTTTATTTATTGCCACCAAATGTTACTACAGATATGTTAAAAGAACTAGATATAGGAAAATAGCGAGGAAGCCCAAAGAAACCAAAAGGCTCCTGCGGCTTAGGCTTCCTAAACTAATTTTAAGTACAAAGATTAACACAACGGCTCTAGCGAGAAAAGTGTATGAGTTAATATTTGTAAATAAGTGAGCAAAGTTAACACAAAAAAATAGCCAGTATGTGACTAGATGTGGATACCATGATTCTCTGTCGAGTAACGCAAAAAGGAAGTTTGGTGCTAAAATTTTGACGCTCAAATTACCATGTCGTTAAGGGAAACTTGCTATGTTTCCAATGGCAACTTTCCAAACTTTCATGTCATTCAGTGATAAAGGAACCGCCACTTGGATTGGCAAACCAAAACCTTCCTGCACAAAATTTAACTCCTACTCCATGTTAATGACCATCTGATTGCTTTACAGTGTATGCCACTTTCACTCAGTACTCCCTAACTGAGAGAAATAATGTGCAATCTCGTTCCCGGAGCCCGCGTATCTTTTAGTCAGCGCCAAGACATGGAGCTCTGGAATAATCAATTTGCAGACTCCAAGATTTTAGGAGTTCCAGTTACACGTGCACAATCATCCATGCCGTGGTTTACATTATGGCGTCCAGAGATAAAGTCAATGTGGATGCGTTCCACAAAGGCATACAATACGCCCTTGAAAAGCTAGGAGAGTCCGATTTGATTTTGAAAGAACAGCAATATCAAATTTTGAAAGCAGTTGTGATGACGAAAGGAGATGTTTTAGCGGTTTTAATTTACAGACTGGTTTTGGCAAGTTAGTCATATACCAAAGTTTGAGTTTCACCTTCGATTTTCTGAGAAGTGAAATGGGGCAATAATTAGAACTCAAGAGTTTCCAAAAGCAGCAACAAATCTTCATGTTTACAAGTTTAGTTGGAGTTTTCTGTGCCATATTCATTTAAAACTCTCACTCAGCTGTTCTGATTTTGTTTACAAGCAATTTTACTTCCAAGTAGTTTACGCATGAGCAGTTTGATAAATTGAGTAGCCAATCAGTGTAGTTCTGCAAATTAATTATTCCAGAGCTCCGTGTCTTGGCGCTGCATGACCAAAAGATACCTGGGCTCTGGGAACAAGATTGAATCATGTGTTGAGGCTTTGCATGGAGGCCAGATGTGCATCAAACCTCCGACAATTTTGGCACGCTTTACAGTTGAATAACGTCAAAATCCAAAAAGTTACTGTTGGAAGTCAAAACCTTATCACCAAACTTTCTTTGCGCCTTACTCAACTGAGAATCGTAGTACTGCTTGTGTTGAAGTTTTCCCCGGATTAGTGATAGAGGTCATCACTATAACTTCTGACGCAAGTTATCATGGGTTTGATTCCCACTGCATACACTCCCCCCCCCCCCAAAAAAAAAGTTAACTGAGGTAACTGACAGAAATCATATGCATGCAGATGAAAATCACTACCTGACAGAAATATATAATAAGACTCAGAACTGAATCCTCTAATTTTGCCTTTGACCAGAGAAATAACTGTTTACCTGTATGCATTAAAAGGTTTCCTAGAAAATTATGGAGATCAGCTTTTCATTTCAAGAGCAAAATGAACTTTTGCATGACAGTTGTTACAAGTGCGTACTATTTGTTGGCGTCAAAGTTTTGTTTTCTCAGTATCGAGTAATAATTAACTTTTTAATATCTTCACAGATTATTTGATTATCCATGCAGACTATTAATTTTGCAACAATCATACCTACATAGCATTTCTGGATAACAGAAATGTGAATGTGTAACACATTTTTGTACTTTGCAAACTGCAGTTTGTTTGCATTTTGTGGTGCCATATCACATGATCATGAAAAAACCTGATGCTAAAGGTCTCAAATATTAGATCCAATATATAAACATGAAAGCCTCACCTTCTACTGCATCAACAAAGGGTGCAGGGATACAACTCTCATTCTTTCCAAAATCATTGGAAGCTACTGCACAAAGAATGTAGTTACAGAATTCACCACAAGACAGGAAGTCCTTGTCTTCCAAAATGCAGAAAAATTCTTCAGTAGTGCTAACAACATTTATGGCTTGGCAATTTTGATTATGGATATCCTTGCAAAAGGAGGCATTCCAAGTTGAACACATTTTGAGAGTATAGTTCACAGCTCGCCCTCCATTGTCCTTCGAAGCTGACCAACGGACTTGATATTCTCTGTCACCAATAACACCCAAGACAGTCCTCCTTAAATTGCGTGGTGGACTGGGTGGCCCTGTGATAGTGAAACAGTAAGTCATTAGTCAGTAAATTAATTCTTTTTTAAAATAATTTATGGAGCAGGTGTGAGTAGAAAAGGTTTCACCTCTTAGAGACCTAGAGCCCACCCTCCCCTACTCATTATTTCTCTAAGAGATATGTCCAGGATTGCAAGTTATGAGATGCACACAAATTTTGATAAACATCACAAAGTGTCCCTGACCCTTCTCCTCAACTTAACATCATTTATGTCCAGAGATGCAAGTGATAAAAGTCACAAAATGTCTTGGCCCAAAACTACCCCTCAAGTAAACATAAACAGTCACCATTACCCTAACCTAGCAATACAATTACCTCTAACCCTAAACCTTGATGTTGAAAATAGGTAGCTAATGTTTAGAATTAACAGGGCATTTTGTGACGTTTATCAAAATTTGTGTGCATCTCATTATTTGCAATCCTGGACATACGAGTGTTGGAGTGAGGGAGAGGATGGGCAAAGGGAGGGACATACATGTGTGTAGGGAAAGCCACAGCACACGTAGGTGATCACTTCTCTGAATGCCTCTTTAGTTCTTGTTCCTTCAGTCACTTTTCCTTCTTTTTTTTCCAATATTATGCTTAATTTCCTTTACAGAGCTTCCACAGGGGTGCATTCCCATCATGTAAGTATGGAACAATTCATCAACTGACTTTCAACAGGCATGTCTTATACCTCATCTTTGAGTCATAAAACCCTTATCATTAAAACTAACAAAATGTGCTGTATCCTGCATGATACAACACCGATTGCAGAAAAAAAACAGGAATGAGAACTTAGAAAATTATACCAGAAAATCAGGACTATGAGACTACAGATAATAACTAGTCGATTCCTCTGTGTAAAAGCCTCAATGGATAATGTGAAACAAACAAATGTGAAACAAACAAACAAACAAAAACGAGAGCAAAAAAAGAAACGGGAAGCAATTAATTGAAAAATCTAGAGCAAATAAAACAAAGAAAATCCCTCATCAACGTTACGTTTAAATAGAATTATTATACAATTGTACACGTGTATGTTAGATGACTGATGATGACTGTTAGATGACCTTGTTTCTCTTTCATTTGATGCAAGGAAATATTATTTACTATTCCAATATGACATAACTTTTCTTCCTTAATAAAGTATTCATCATCATCATCGTATTTCCCGCTGGGCACATGTCTGGCCTTGGGGCGCTCCTGGTGGGGTTAGATTTGCATCCACCAGTCGCATCAGATCTGTTTTTGTCATCATAGCTCTTCTCACTTGAGCCCTGTCCACACCTAGAAGTTTTTCCATTTTTTTCCATACTTTGTCTTGCGTCCTTGTGTCAAACAATAATTGTTTCTGCATCGCCCATGTTCCCTAGTCTACAGATGACTGTCCCAGATATTTGATATGGTGACGTTGGCAAAAGGTGCGGATGGGGAGTGTGTTAGTTATCTCCCTCAATTTTATCGTTCGAGATCCTGTACCTCCAGTCTACCTCTTTATCAGTTGTTGTTTGTTTTTCCTTGTTTGTGGGTGAATTTATGCGTTGATACCCACCCTTCACCATTTTCCTCAAAAAACCATTCCAAATCACCTCAACTGTATTATTACTCAACCATGATGACATCTGGCACAGAAATGACTGTCATAAACTCACAAAAACACGCTCGTAACTTCAATTAAATTAGTTTACTATGGCTAATCTAACCTAGCTACACTGTAAAAATTACATGTGTCATCAGACATATACAAGTAATTTCATATTAATATAAAACCACTAAGTCAAGTTAAAATGACCTCAGCTCTGTACGAACAAAAATTAATTATAAGCCTGCATCTAAAATTACATAACAATGCACATGACTGTTTGTGATAATGACAGAACATAACTCTATTAACATATGATATTTCTACCTTAATTTGTTTGGGCATTTGTAGTGCTAAGTATCCAGCCTCTGTTGGGAGTACTTTACAACATCAGATATGTGATGCAGAGAAGATAAATCTTACCCCTGGTATAATGATTTCTTTCTGAATAAAATTACATCAGGAACTGAGTCATGTCCTATTACATGGGTATCAATTGTAGCCAACTAGCTCGTATTTGTTACAATTTACCCAACCCCAAGAGAGCTATCCAAGGGTCGGGTAAATTGGAACAAATTCAACCTACTTGGCTGTAATGTTTATGAAGACATTTTTATAGTACTTGCAATTTACATGATGATGTATGTATTCAAAACAAAATCCTTACGAGGTCGCAAATGGAGTTCTACTACATTGCCTTAAAAGAAAAGAACGTGAAAATACCATCAAATCTCGGCCATAATAACAGTTTAGGTTAACATATGCCGTATTGGCTAGATTCAAGAATATCCCTTCACTTAAGCTTATATTAGCATTAATTTAATTAAACAGGGTGTATCGTTATGTGTATGTCTCGTTATTAAAGAGAAGCCAATATGCAAATGTCAACGGGTGAACGGGTACATGTATTCTGAAATCGCTCCGCCGCATTTCTAGGGGCTGTCCTTTGGTGTAGTGGAAAAAAACTCACTCGACAGGGGAAAATTGTATATGTATTTGGGAATTCGAAAATATGTCTCAAATGTAAAAGTGCAGTTAACTAAACGTAAACATCAAAGAAATGAACATATGTTCAAGTACATAATTTTAGGCTTACCATTCACTCCACTCGTTGATAAAGACCCATCTACAAAGGCCCTCAGAACTGTTAAAGACAAACTTGCTGCTACCACGAACGTCAGGAAAGAAAATTTGCAACTGTTCATTTCCGCCTTCACATTCCTAATTTTAGAGACAACGCAATCATAAAAGCTGGAGTCTTAAGCTATTAAGTGTTACTAAAAACATTTCCCCGTTATTCGTTACCAGTTTAATTCTAGAATTTCCAGTTTCTCTCTTCGATGGCGAAATTTTCGCAATCCCGATTGTTCTTTCTTTCACTTCGCAGTAACTTCCCGAACTTTGACACGCAAGGTGTACAAGTATGCATATTTAAGGTGTCCCCACCCTAGTCATCGTCTTTACCTAAAGTCGCCAAACGGTTGTCCAGTTGGTGTCCGCGAAACGGGAATCTTTGTACACTACTGACCTGTCAAATGACCAATTTTCAAGTTCTAAGGAAAACGCCAGCACACAATGGAAAATTTTGATTTCATTTCTTAGTTTGAACACCGTTCCTTCCAGTTCAATTCCTGGATAGTTCGGATAGTTTGCAGAAGTTGAACGAACTGGAATAATCACGAAAAACTAATCACGTGAACTAGCAATTTTAAATGACGTTTTCGTGGACGTCGCCGTCGTAGATCTTAAAGTCCTAATACTTTATCAGGGAAAGCTGGAATATGCTCGAGTATTAACCAATTTTGTTCCAGACTGGGGTACTTAAAGACGTTAAAAAGAACAGATAGTTGAAGTTTGCCTTTTCAGCGAGAATGGGCGAGCTAGGAGTTGTTGGGGCGGGGGGGGTCAAGTCCACTGGATCTGTACCAGACTGGTGCAAAAAATAAGAGGATAGACAAAGTCTGCGAGGGTTTGCGTCCCGACGAAAAGAACGATTCATGCCTGAGAATTACAGATGTTTATCTTTCTGTTCGTTGTCTCTGCGTTGTGCAAGATAAATGCTACGTCTTTTCATTTGCAAATTCCACGTGAAAGTTTCCCTCAGCCAAACAGATAACAGATGAGATAGAATCCAGTTCTGTGGGAAAGATTGGAACGCAAACAATTAGTTACACAACAAGCTTCCAGCTCGAACAATTCCAGACCGTTAACGACAGAAACACGGACGAAAAAAAAAAAAAAAAAGAGGTTGACTAACAAATCACAACACCAACAAGAACGACAACAACGACATCATTCATGTTTACTTTCTCTGCGCTGCTCAATTATAATAAAGCTGGGTTTAATATATAACTTGACAAACACCAAGAACAAATGAAAACATACAGCTGCCAGTCACCCCAAATAACTATAATGCTAAACTACTTGAGGGTCCACTACAAATTAATTTAAAAGGACACGCGTATCCCTCAGAAAGGAAGTACAGACTACAGGGCAAACGTGCAGCTAAAGCAGTAAAATATTAAAAGCAAAAAGCGGTAACCATGAGATAGTAAATAAACATTTAATATAACAAATTTTTAATAGGAATTAAATCTCTTACAAGTCTCATTCAATAATCTAGGTCCGTTACCGGTACAT
>BLFK01000176.1:143465-146377 GCA_014634185.1 Astreopora myriophthalma
TATCTTTCTGATCCCTTTCTCTCCGATTTTTCAAAGCTATTGTACGGCGGCCATTAAAGAAATTCCACACCAGGATATCCCGCAGCCATACAGGCAACAAGTGCATATGAAGCAGCTTCTGTGGGAAAGATTATAGCCGGAAAAATTAGAGGCGGTAAATACTGATTAATATGAATTAAAATGAAATTTAGTATGTGGTACTATGGAAGGTATTTATTTATCTATTTGTCTATTTATTTATTCATTCTACGATTCATTTATTCATTCAACCATTTATTTGTTTGTTTAGCCTTGTTTATTTATTTAGCTTTGCCGTACAGAATACGGTGGGGTTACCGCAACAGCAAACAGCCATTTAGCCTGTGAGCAGAGGCCCTTCGATCTTGCTAGATTTCTAGGAAGATCCAAGGGCCTCTGCTCACAGGGTAACAGCCATTACGCCTCTTAAACTTTGTTTGTTTTCCCATTACAGACCCCGTGACAGTGCTCTTGGATAATTATTGTTTTGTTCAAAGATTACAATTAACACTCTGGTAGGAAGGAAAGACATAAAAGAAAAGTCCCTCTGAGATGGCCGTGTGATATGAAAAAGGAAACAAGCATAAGGAGCTAAATCTGTACGCATGGTTAGTAGACAGACCACCACAACTGGCCCCTACATTAAACCTGTAGCTAAGGTTGGGTTAGTTTGGGGGTTACATGGTTAAAATTTAGGTTTTAATAGGAGACACCGTTAACAGCAGGTAGCACTGAAACGTATGATAAATCATGGACAGGCATTTAATGCCTCTCCGCATTTTGATTAAACACATATGATTTATTTTCAAAAAATGCAATTGACAGCTGTTTTACCATCACCCACAATCAACTAATTTTAGAGCTGTCACTATCATAGAGATGTAATCATAATGAGGATCAGGTTCCAACTGAGAGCTTAGATTGTGGTCTCACTCAACTAAAAATGACTTCCTTTCAGAATTCACACAAGAGTTGCCTAGTTTCTTTTACCATAAAAATCATGCCAAACTTTGAAATCTGTAAATATGGCATGAGTTAAGTGAGATCAATTCAAGAGAATTTGTTTGTTAATTAAAATCGAAGACCCACCTTAAAGTCAGTAATTAATGAATGAAAACGAAAGTGCTGCTGAAGAGTAGTTTTCAAAGACATTTTTGAGTAATTTACGAAGAAAAAGGCAACAGACATCACTTCCATGATTGACGTTTGGATATGCGACTTTAAGTAATGTCATAAAATTGAGTGAAAATGAATCTTTACTCCAAAATGGCCACTATATTAATATTCTTGTGTTTTTATTCGAAAGGCTAATTTGAATAAAGACAAGGAATATTATTAAAGTGCTAATACGATCAAAAATCACTTTTCATTTTTCTTCACACTTCGAAAGTGCTTGTGCTGAATACTCGGCATGTGAGATTTTATGCATATTTTCTTTGAATTTCTCAAATAATTTAGTATCGATGTATTTAGAAGCTAAATCAAACACTGGAAAGGGTACTTCAGTATAATTCTAATTCACCTCACAGTCAGTTAAAAATACAGCTGCCTTTCTTTTCCTATGTTTGGAAAACTAATGAAACACCGTTTCTCATGGTGACCTAATATTTCAGCAGGTATAAAACACAGGCCACAGACCACTGTTTTACCAATACTGGAACAAGCCTAACCCTAATTTACTAGTGCTAACATTAAGTCCATAAAGCTTTGTTTAGGTGTAATGTTAGTTTATTAAAGGTTTAGGATTGTACCAGTATTGGTAAAACAATGCCCTGTGCCCTGCACTTTCTATCTGCTGATAATATTGTTACATCACAAACACATGTGACTTAAAACTTAATGACCAAATGTGCTTCATTGGCTAACTTAGATTATGATCTCTTTCCTTGTTACTATAATTTGTAGAAAGCTCTTGGCAACTGCATGTTCCTGATCTTCCTCCCAATAGCCACCCAATAGCCACTTATTAGTCCTTGTGGTTTTTATCTGCAAGGCGCTTCAGGACAGCTCTCCGCACTGCTGTATTCACATTCCAGGCCATTGTTTGTCTCAGCCACTCAGGGAAGCGTGAGATAAACCAGTTCTGCGAGGAAGAATACAGCAGTACGAATTAGCTTCCAACGTGTCTACAATTTTAGAATTCATTGTTTGCAAAAGTGACTGCATGCAGAATGACTTGCCATATAGAGCGATTTTCTCCGTAGTTTTCTAAGACCAAATGTAGTTTTGTAAGACCAAGGTGATTAAGAGCACTCTGGCCAATTACAACAGATGGAGACTATAATCATGTATCAATGTATGAACCAATGAAATCATAAAGAAAATACATGCAGGTACACTGTAGCCCTAAGGTAGTCTCTCCTGGTATCGCAAACAAAAGCAGCATTGTCAGAGACCAGCACTAAGGGCAGGAAAACAACTGAAAGTCACAATATGCTTATGGGAATGGCAGGACATTTTTATGACCAATCACACAGAGGAATGCCTTTTCATTCCACTTATCACCCATTCATCAACTTTGGTGGCTTTGTTCTTTGCTGGGAAGGCAAGTGGACATCAAACCCCTTCAATACATTTCAGTAAACGTTCCACACACAAAAATAATAGAGCAGTACCCAGTCCCTCCCAGACAGTCATAGAAGTTAGACATACCTGAAGTGCATGGCTCCAGCAACCCACGGTCCTAGACTCCACACCGACTGTACCAAGGGCTTCCTGGACGTAAGTGGTAGGGCTTGGAGCAAAGACACTAGGTTTCTTGATACGGCTCATCTTAGTTGCTACGTAGTAAGGCAGCACGCACTGAAAACAAGAAAGAGCCCAAGCCCAGTTCAATATCATCTTGTTTAAACATTGATGCTCAATCATTGAAATCAATGCAAATTAAGACCACT
>BLFK01000176.1:146387-177729 GCA_014634185.1 Astreopora myriophthalma
GGGGGGGGGGGCTGCAACCGCAATCACACCCCAAGGCAGAAGAACACCCACTGGGCTACAAACCCGCAGCCCAGCCACGAGCCCCCTTCGCCAAGCCCCACAATAGCACCCATCACACTGAGGCCAGAGACTCGCAAGCAATGAAAATGAAAAAGAGAAAATCTCTGCTGCTAGAACCGAACACCCGCCAACCAAATCTATGACTACAACGCATGCCCAACATAGGCACATGTACTGGCACACGCTTGCACAAAAGTGACATACCGCTGGACCAGAACTAGCCCTCCCACGCTCAGAAAATAACGCTAGAACACTACAAACGCTAAATGGCCATGCTACAACACTACAGAACAAAATAACACACCACCAAAGAATGCCAAAATGCCAGGGACTATTGCTCCTAGTCATTAACTACATTAAATAAGATTTAACTGTATTCAAGTCGTGCTGATTCCATTCATGACCTTAAGGAAATGGATTCCAAAGATTTTTTTCAAGCTTTTACTTTATTTGCAATTATAAATATTTCACTAGCTGCCAGCATAGCTTTTTGGGACTTTCATTTCCTGTGGAAAGGAAAGTATGGCTGCCCTAAAAACAACTGCATGGGAGGCTACAACTGCACTGCTTCAGGCAAAAACATCCTTTAAGTAACTTTTGCAGGTCATTTTGCAAAATCACAGCCAATTTCCATGGAATAGACTGCATTAAGATTGTGGACAGAACTTTCCACTGCTGAACATGTATACAACTGCACATATATACCAAATATTGGGGTGCATCGTCTCACACTCAGTTTTTGATATTTTCGAATGCAACTCGAGATGGGTCATTCAATAACTTAATCGCTGTTTTATAGACAAAATTTGCCACAGTTTCACATAATTAAAAAACACACTCTCAAACATCATATAGGATGTTTTTGCTTGGAGCCCTTCAATCATAAACTTTCATTCATTCAATTGCAAACTTACAAGGCCGGGTGATTTTTGCCTGGGTCAGGCTCAAGATTGCCAGTCAGTATCTTAAAATTAATTTGTTTTTCAGAAATTCAACTAATCATAAAATAGTAATAAAATGTAGTTTGCATTTAGATACCTGACAAGTGACTCCTTTAGGTGAATACTCAGCATTTATGCACCTACTGAAGAAATCTACAAACACCTGCAAGAAAAGAGAGAATAATGACCCTTCTGAAAAACAAACTGCACCCCTGGCCCCAGTTGTTCGAAGAGGGGATAGCGGTGTCCACTGGATAAATCACTGTCCATTGGATAATTGAGTTATCCTGTGGATAGCGCTAGCCACCTTTCGAACAACTAGGGCCTGGAAAGTAATTCCACAGAGCCGTCACAGGAATGGTATCACTAATTGAAAAAAAATATTGATCCTTCATTCAAGGTCTTGGATTAGTCTTGGACTCATGGTCTCATCATTATACATATGTCTATACATACATATGCATAATGTTACAAACTATAGACAAATATGTGTATAGAATATGTCCATACTGTTAGAGTCAAACATTACAGTTTTTTCTATGTGTGTGACACTAGAATCAAATTTCACTTTTCAGTCTGCGCACACATGTCATGTAATTCTTGAAGATCAGTTTTCAATTATTCTTAGTTTGGGGATCAATCATTCGTGTACACTGTCGGATAGACGTCACAAATCATTTGAAATATTTCAGTTTCTACCAGATACTGTAGGAAATAATTATCTGTAAGTTTTTGTCTTTTCTTTCTTTCTTATTCTTTATTGTTTTGTTTCTTATGATAATTGTTATCTATTGCCATTTTAGTTTAACCATCTGCAACCGTCTGTAATATCTGATACATGTGAATCATTTCAACCTCGATTAAGTGTCAACTCAGATGCGTTTGAAGACGTCCCTTTTTGAATAAACTATTATGAGAGTTTATCAAGCTTGTCTGGTGCCAACATAATTTTAATACACATATTTAACATAATTATTACACTGCATTACACATACAGTGTATTAAACAAAAAAGTATTATTGTCTATGTTGTAGTTCAAAGTGAAATTTAGATTAAACCTACAATAAGCGCTAAAAGGGTTGAGACACTTTCCCCTTTTAAGGAATCCTGGACAACTCCCTCCCCCAAAAGCTCTTCATCTAACCCCCTCCCCCCTTATCAATGTTGTTTTCTTATCGCCAACACTTCCTTTTTCTATTACCAACATTGTAGGGGGGTGGCGGGGGGAGGTGGGGGAGTGCAAGTGGAAAATGTAACGTGAAGGTGATTTTTTACTAATTGTGGTCTTCCCAGTTCAGTGTCTCAACTACTTTTGTCGCTTATTGTAGTTTGATTCTCAGGTCATTTTTGTCCAAATCCATATTATTCATGATCAGGAGTTAATAATTCTCAGTGTTAGGAGACAAAAGAAATTCGTAGGAGACAATTTAGAAAGGAGATGATGTGTGATAAAGCAAACAAGTATTTATCGGTAGCGGCATATTTAATTATTAAAAATAGTACCAACCTTGGTGCCAGAGTACATTGAGAGCAGTGGTGTAGGGTTCAATCCAGCAGCTGACGCCACATTTATTATTAGACCTCTTCCTCTGATGAGAGATTCAAGCAAGTGGAAAAGTAGGTTCAGTGTGTGTACCGGTACATTTTATTACTGTACATCAAGATGGCTGCAAAATATCCGTTTGTAAGCCATGCACATTGTCCCGGGTAACCTCTGTTTTGTCCACAAGTGTGCATGCAATTTCATAAAAACATCCAAAGAGCACTAGCAAGTGAATGAGTGAACAAGTCAACGACTGAACCAGTGAAAAAGTGAACAAGGAGAAGATGGTGGACATTGCCGGCTGATGCCCACCTAATGGACCAGTATTCGGACCCACTTATTGCACTAGAAGGCAAAAGGAAATGATAACAACTCTGTGAGACATGAGTTCACAGTAAGGGACCTCAAGGAGACAGGAGGGGGGGGGGCGTAGGAACATGGACTGAGGCAACCACGACTACAGCAGACAGAGTAACATGGAGACAAAAATCACAGTCAGCCCTTTTCTCCGCAAAATGGAGCTGTTTTAAATAAAACACAGACATAAAATATGCTCTGTATTCTCAACATTTTACTTCTAACTTGGCTATAATTAGAACTCACTTTGCAGCCATCTCAGGAAGGATAATGTGAGTCATCTTCAAAATAATTAAAACAGAGAAAACGGTGAGAAAAATGTTAACAGCTCAAAGATATCCACACAATCATGAAAAACTAAACTAATTAAGAAATTATAAAGTAATATTACCGTAAATGATCTAATAAACGCCCACTCTCAAATAAACGCCCCGTATCTAATAGACGCCCCCCTTGAGGTGTATAGTTTGTATTAGACACCCCTCTCTAATAAGCGCCCCTTGTCTAATAGACGCCTCCTTCCCCCACCCCACCCCCCAAGAATTGTTCAAGAATACACAGAAGCTGGAAACATGCGACCGCCATCAAGAAAGACCATCGTGGAATGGGTATTGACCGCCTGGTCTCGGCTATCTGCAGATGTCATTTCAAAGTCATTCAAGTCATGTGCGTTAAATCTGGCAGTTGATGGAACAGAAGATTCAATGATTCATTGCTTCAAGAAAGGACAACCTTGCGAAGCGGGATCAGACCAGCTCCAAGCGCAACTCTCCGTATTGGATGAGCCCAACCTCCCAAACCCTTTCATTGTCATCACGGATTCGGATGTAGAAGAGGCAAACGATGCCAACTTGTCAGTTGCAATTGACCCAGATGACGATGATGACATTGATGTCGAACTATAAACGATATCAAATTAGTATTATAATCTCTAGGCTGAGTTACATTCAGTAGCGCATATTAAAGTTGTCTCATGCTCACAAACTTGTTAACGTTTCAGTTCAATTGAAATAAACGCCCCTCTCTAATAAACACCTCATATCTATTAAACGCCCCCCCTAGAACCTCTAAAATTTAATAGACGCCCCGGGTGTTTATAAGATCATTTACGGCATACAAACTGTCTGTTAAATGCAACTCTGGGAGAGTGTAGTCTCACACAAAATTACAGTTCATTACTAACCATTATCACAGAGAGTATATTCACATTTATCATCCTCCAAGCATCCTACAAAATTACCAATAAGAAAACATCATAGGTTTGTTTTTGTCTTTTTTTCTTTTTGCTATAAACTGCTGCTAAATTCTGAGTGACAAACTGCACCAGAGTTCTACAGCAAACACTGCTGTCACAGGTCATTCACACAGAATGAGGGGAGAAGCATAGCCCTGGTAGAAATCCTTCTTAGGATCCTGTAGGATGTTGAATAGGATTAAGATCCTGCTAAGGATTCTAAATTACAGGAAAATGCGCCCAACATATAAGGATTCCGAATTTACTTAAGTTTTATGTTATAAAAGCAGAGAGAGAAAAGCCTTTGGTGGAGAGGAGGGCTCTCTTCATTCTTCTGCCTTCATTCTCTGTGTACGAGCTGAGGCAGGTCACTCGTAGTGCCCTTACACACTATCACAACTTGGTATTGGAAATAACTCAATCACCACCCCATGGAAGGGCTGCCCTGAGCAAAGATGAATTAAGTGACTTTTGCACCTCCATTCTGTCATGCTGTGAACTTGCCACTAAATTCCACACAATAAACAGTGCTAATTAATATGTTATGAATAAACACATTACTATCCCGAGTTGGTGGATCAATGCAAAACTCAGCTTTCGCCTTTGTACATAGATAGGTACAGTCATGTAGATAAGAATACCGTACAAGTTAAATATGATATTTTTACCTCCCTCTTCATGTGGGTGAAAAACTCAGGATAATGTGATACTCCAACATTATTAACTAAAAAAACATTGATGTATCATTAGCATCTAGTGAGACAAAATAACTCACTGTGTATATAGCAAATAATCTAAATGATATATTAAACAGTTCTCCATTTGCATGGCAAAGATAAAAAAACTCATTAACTAAAATTTCAATGATAAATATCTTTTTTATTATTGCACTATTTATACACATTAGATTTTGTACTAATTGAGACTATATAACACTTCTATCTGATAAAAAAAATTAATTAGGAGAACACATCTAAACAAATTGTGTGCGGTGACCCGAGTAGCCACTGGCTTTAGCGCTTGTCACCAGCAATTTTAAATTCTTTACTTAATATATCTTTCATAATTGACCAGTCTGACTTGCAGACAGCTGTTGCGGCAGACCAATCCGTGACCGCTATGTTCACAGTAAATACAACAATAAACAGCAAATAAGAACACAATACTTCAAAAACTCATTAATAATTCATGAAGAAAATACAAAGAAAATTAATTTTTAATGAGTGTCTTTATATCTGATAAAACACGGCTAAATTTTCACCTCTAGTTTTACCTGGGAAAATAATTAGAAAACCCAAGGATTATTAAAAAATGAATAGATCTGCAACAGAAGTTTTAGAAGCTGTTGAAAAAACTCGCAGCAGTGTTTTATCGGGTCTATACCCGATAAAACACTGCTGCTCGTTTTTTAAACATTACTTAATTACATTTAATAAAAACACTACAACCAGCATTATTTACAACAGGAAAAGAAGTACACATTTATCTTTGAATTACATTATTTAATGACTTACAGATATTATAAAAGAAATGATATACAGCACATTACTTGCAAGTAATAATTTGCTAAAATTATTCACAAAAAACATGAACAACTCACCTAAGATGCCAATATCTAAACCAGCAAGTTTCTCCTCCAAACCATCATAGATTTCCGCTCCTCCAGTGAAATCCATACTGATTATCTTAGTCTCACTACTATGAGCAACATCTGCAAAACATGGTTCCAAATTGTGATGTGTCACATATCATTATATAAATTATGTAATTATCACTGTCACAATAATAACTTTAACTTTGTATTTCTTAGTTAGGTACCAGTACAGTATGTACAGTAGTTAGAATTGCTTATAACACCCAGCATTTTATTCTTCTTTGGTTCTTATTCAAATTAGTCAATGTTGGCTCATTTGAGGTACCATGTAAAACATTCTTTTGAATTTTGGCCACACAAAGGAGGCATCAAGGGCTAATTTCAACAAAAAACAAATAATTAAAATGCTTATGGTGGCCATCTTGGAACATAATTATTATATTAACAAAACATCTAAACACTTACTTAACTCCTCTGCTAGAGTTTCTAACTTTTCCAGAGTTCGACTGATGAGGACTAGCTTGAAACCTTGCTTTGCAAGCTTGAGTAAGAAAAAATAAATTATTACCAAGAACATGGAGGCTAAGAACTGTAGTGCCACAATAGTCTTAAATATGTGTTGCAATAAGTTATAACAAATGAGAACAAAGTATGTAATTTCTTTTGCTCAGCATTCACAAAAATTAACCCTTTGCATCGCAAAACTTTTATTTGTGCTGCTGATCTATTGGTTTCCAACTGACAGAGCTCTGTATGAGGATCTACGTCTAATTAAAGAGCTACAGGCAAAGACATAAATGACTATTGCATGTTTTTTGTTTGTCGGTTGGTTTGTTGTTGTTGTTGTTGTTTTCTTTTTTGGCAAAATCACAGCTAATTTCCGCCCAATCAACTGTGCTAAAATATCCAGTGAATTGTCCCATAGTGAATGCCAAAGATTTAGGGCAATGGGATGAATAGAAACAACATTTTTTTCCCTCCTCTTCCACTCCATTTTTGATATTTTCTTCACACAATGTGGGATAGGTGATCTGATAACTTGAGTACTGTCTATTGCACAGAATTTGGCCACAATTTCACAAATTGACAAAATGTGCCCTCAAAAGTTAAACTAATAATTACGGTACTTTTGCTCGGAGCCCTTCCATTCTTCAATGCAGGTTGTCTTTCCCTTTTTCTTTTTGTTCATTTCTTGACTGGTTAGATTGCATTTAAAACAGATCTGCATTACCTCATGTGCATAAGCTTTTCCAATTCCATCTGTGCATCCTGTAACAACTGAGGAAGATATTAACAATTCAGCTTTTGCGAAAAATACAGAGCACAGATTTATCCAAAGCTGGTTAGATAAGATTTAATTGTTTTCACTGTAATACAATGAAAGTCATAATAATTTATATTGGCCCTGGTAACTAAAAACTTGGTTTTTAGAAAACAATTTGTACAATCACAGCAAGCTTTTCATTTAAAAGCATTCTCTGGTTGCGATGGTGAGCAAGACGTCCAAAATCGCACCATAAAATTCTGGAGGTAATAGTCAAGTTTTGCTCAGTCTGACATTGTAAGGCAGGTTAATTCTTGGTGTAACTGAGGAGGCATTTACTACCAAGCCCTCTCCACTGGATGGTTTTGGTAGGAGAACAGCTAGTGTAGTGCTTCATCACATAGCTAGGGTGGTCAAAGAGAGCTGCCATACATGTATTCATGCTAATAGGTCTGACTAGAGCATAACACAATGACTTACATGAGCTAGAACGAGTGGTGTTTCTACGGCTTCATTTATAAGCCCTATGGTTGTGTTGGCTTTCAAAACACTGATTTCAGGGTGGCTCGCCCTTGACACATTGTTACAGATAATGTTTCCAAGGGCTGTAGTCCGAGATCCCATGGAATGTAGTTAAGCAATTCATGTAAGCCCTTGGCATGGAGTCTGCATTTCTGCACATATATTACAATCTTTTTCTGCACTTCAGTAGGCCTGTTAAACTTTCAATTGATGCAAAGTAAAGATCACTGCATGAAAAAAGGAATCAGATCTGTTGGAAAACATATCCTAAGGGGTTGATTTCCTGCCAAAATTAAACACAGTTTGTTGCCAGGTGAACTTGCAATCCATGTCCTCGTGAAACAAACTGATTTTTCTGGATTTATAATTGAGTTTGACAGCTTAAGATAACCATCACTTTTTCAAGCTATAGCTACAAGTGACAGACTTTTCTGCAATGATAAACCAAGAGGTAGTTATGGATAAAGTTCGACCGTGCGAATTTTTGTACTGTCACCTGATGAGATGACATTATTTATAGTCAGGTGATGAAAGCAACAAGGCTTTTGTATAGTTATACGAGCCAAGCTAACCTAAAAGATGGACGCGCGCAAAATAGCTAGTGTTCGAAAGTGCTCCAAAGAACGCGAGTTGACAACAGAAGGCCTGCTGTAATCAAGCATGAGACACTGCACAAAAGCACGAAAAATATCAATCACCACAGGAGACAAACAAACCCAGTCGAA
Organism: Astreopora myriophthalma; assembly: GCA_014634185.1. Lineage (NCBI taxonomy): Eukaryota > Metazoa > Cnidaria > Anthozoa > Scleractinia > Acroporidae > Astreopora > Astreopora myriophthalma. The sequence continues at coordinate 154,628 of BLFK01000176.1, forward strand.
CTTTGTACTAACCAGCCCACTGTCCCAACTTTTTCAAATCCTTCTTTACACCCAGAGCAGGAAGAACAAAGGCTCGTATTCCATGAAGAACTTGGAGAAAAAAGTTTAAGGAATAGTAACCGAGAAAACCGGCGCCAACATATGAGAGGAAGTTCCACTCCATTTTTCGAGGTCACAAACACGTACACTACAGTCCTCCAAGCAAGCAAACCCAGGTGATGCAAGCCTGACGAGTCACGCCAATGCTAATAATAGCCAGGCGTTACTTCCATTGAGTAAGACCTGGTAGCAACAATGCCTTGCTGGTTTCCAGGCCCTGAAGTGCTTGGAAGTTCAGATTGACCCTATTCTGGAATCAGAATAAATGGACTAACCTCAAGATTTTTCTTTTTTTTTTTTCGGTAAATTTACGAAGATATCTCAAAATAATTTGTCGGGAAATTATTCCTTTGCATTCCGACAACATCAAAGTTCTCCAAAGGGTGATTTTCTAAGTAAAACTTCGCATTATCTTATTCCGCAATAAGATCAATCGAACGCACCCTATTAAAACAAACCATATAAACGCGTATGAGAATAAAGGCAACGAAAACAGGAAAATTGCTTTCATAAATGAGCGCTGTTGTTTTTCTTTTTCTTTTTCTTTTACGCCAACATCAACAAACCGCTTCAACTTTTGACGCACTGACACAAAACCAGGAATGAAACATTTGGGAAACAACATAGGGTATTGTTTGTCGGGTGCAGGTCAAATCATGTTTGTGCATGATAAATCATCTGGAACGAACGCTTAGCTCAATGATCGTTTAACTATATTAGGCCTGATATTAGGGTTGCAAGGGAAATCAATCAATTGGAAAGCATATACCCTGTGAGGAGGCTCTTTGCGGGGCGGGGAAGCGAAACAACTAATGTAAGTTTCAAGGAACTAAAGAAACAGCTTACTGCCAAGGATTATTTCAAAGACTTTATTCAGCGACTATGTGTACTTTTAAATTTATTATTGTTAGATTTTAGTTTACTATTTCTGCCTTTAGCTTTTTATTAATTGTATAGGTATATATGCCGTATTTAAATCAATTACTGCTGATATTTTAGTTAGTTTTTATTGAACATTTTACATGTATATATTTCATTGTGACGTAGTTAGCATACACAACCCCACAAGCTTGTAAGCTTTAAATCTTATCGTGTGTAAATAAAGGCTTTATGTTATGTTATGTTATGTTATGTCATTTCACGGGGCAACATGCAAGCGAAGAGAGAGCAGGGCTACAGGTAGCCTGTACTCTGGCCGAGTTCCGGTTCAAGGTTCAATAACTCCTAGTGCTTCTGCGGAACGAATAGTTTAAAAAAAACAAAACTCGGAAATTCTAAATTCCCTAGGTGTTTTTGTCGTTGTTGATGTTAGTTTGTCTTTTTAAAGAAGGTCAAAACTTGTAAACAAATCTATTTCCAAGAAAAACTGACATTGAATATTAAAACTTGGTCTTCTTTGCCGCCTTAAAGACGTCACATGAAAGCATTTTATGCTTGCTTCTCCTCAAGTAATAATAAGAGTCAGAGCCGGATCTTAAAATTCTACGCAAGGTAGTTTTTTCCAAGTGCAAAATTATTGAAAGTGCACTTCGTATTAGCAGTTGTACTCGTACTCGTACTAGTCTAATAGTTAATAATAATAGTTATAATAATTAATTAATTAATCATTAATTATTAATTATTATTAATTATACTAATAGTTATTATTAATAATTAGTTACTATTAGTTATTAGTCTAATGGCATCCATGCACCCAAAAGTCTGAATTCCACCTCAGTCTCTCTCTACCACTCTTGTTTCTGGGATATTACATCTAAATTCCGGCTAAAACATTAAACATCTGCAGCTGATACCAGAGAAAGATCGTGGAGAACCAAATAACGTCTAAAGACGTCACGAATACTCTGAACTTCCAGCTATCTTGTAGACCAGGTTATGTCGCTTCAAGCTTGACTAGTTTTCTTCATTAATTCTCCCGCCGTTTCCTTTTAGTCACTTATAAATACGTATACGGACACTTCATTATACTAATGCGCTGGTTTGATTTTAGAATATCGTCCAACAAACCTATTGAGTTTCTACGTTAAAAAGATACTCAGCATTTGTTGCAATGATATTCTCCTGTCAAATTTCCTGATAGATATGCACTTATTGAAAGTAACAAAAAAAGTCAGTCTCTTTCCCAGAGTCCACGTATCCTTTGGTCAGCGCCAAGACACAGAACTCTGGAATAATCCATTTCCAGAGATATCCAGAGATTTCCAGAACTAAGTTGATTGGCTACTCGATTTATCAAACTGCTCATGCGTTATTACCGGAAGTAAAATTACTTCTAAACAAAATCAGCCAGAACTGAGCGCGAATTTTAAACGAAAATATGGCACAGAAAACTCCAACTAAACTTGCAAACACGAAGACTCGCCGCCTCTGTCGTAAACCCTTCAGTTCTAATGAACGCCCCTTTTCACTACTCAGGAAATCAAAGATGAAACCCAAACTTTGGTATATTATTGACTTGCCAAAACCCGTCGGTAAAACCGCTAAAACATCTCTTTCTTCACCACAACCGCTTTCAAAATTTGATTTTGCTGTTCTTTCAAAGCCTAATTGGACTTTCCTAGCTTTTCGAGTGCGTGTTATAGGGAGGCGCCGAGTAACCGGAACTCCTAAAATACGTGGGCTCTGGGAACGAGATTGCGAAAAGCGAAAAGTCTATAAGCATGAATATTTAATTCGTGGGAGATGGTTTGCGCAAAACGTTATTTATCTGTTCTCTATTGATCACCACGATTGTTATTTAAATTGAAAGCGGGGGCAGCAAGTGTGAGCTATACCCTTTACAAATTTGATCAATTCATGAAGGTACTAAAATGAGGGCAGATTTCGATTTTAGTTTGAGCGGCGCACCAAAACGAACTCGTATTATTGTGATTTTAAAGGAACGACGCGATTAGCTATGGGAAATAACAAATGTAAGCAATGTACTACGTCCTCGGTTTTCGAAAACGAAGAAGAGGAAGAAACGTGGTTCGAATGGATGGAATCACGCCGGAAACATGACAAGAATCAGGGGATCATATCACCGAAAACGCAGCCCTGGCCTTTGCAGCCGTTAGCTTTCCAAGCAGACTTGATCGACAGACCAAAGAAATCAAGACTCGCTTTGCATTTCTTTGAGAATGGAAGTGCCATTAAAGGGCTTCATTTATCGACCTCTGAAGTTGACAGAATTTCGTTTCGCAATTGCGGGGAAAACCACAATTCGCTGTCTAGGAAGAGTCAAGTTATGGCGGAAGACGAATCGATTTCTTTGCAGGTAATCTGAGGTAATACAGCCACTTTAAACCCCCTTGCCGTTCGGAAAATACGAGGTTTTGAAAATAATTGAGTCTTACCCTAAATATTCATGTCTGTGTGATTCAAATGAGCCATTGACTCAGCTGACATGAATCAACGTGTTCTGATCAACACTTCTCACGTTGGTCATTTCATCTCAGCGGATTGTGTTTAAGAGTCTCCTCGGATTTATTTAGAAGGCGGATAAATCGAAGTTTCTCTCCTCGATCCTGTAAATACCCTGGCATTAGTTGAGACTCCATTTTCCCCATGGCGAAATGGCTTTACCGGACTTTAGCTATCGGGAAGCAATTTCTTGTGTGTATTGAACCGATCGTCATTTCCCTTATCCACGGTCCAAGAAAGTCCTGCTGGCCACTGAAGACTTTACCCTGTCGTTGGTTGTGAATGTCCGTAATAAAATTAAACATTATACAAGATTTTCGAGTTATTCGCACCGACTCTATTCAGTTAACAGCGAAAAAAATGTGAAAATGGAAGAAATACACATATGATTTGGCAGTGGCCCAAATATTACTAGATTTTCGGGGTGAAAAGGGAGGACAAAATTGAGAATGTCGTTAGTGCAAAAGGCATGATTCAATGTAAAATATTATTGTTATAAGATGGTTTGCAGACCGTTTGCTTGGATGCTCAGATCTGATAGCCCCTTAAACTACTTATAGTAGACATTTCCCCAGAAGGTCGGTTTTAGATAAGACACTCAAGAAGAAAGAAAACAAATATGAAAAATATTTTACAGGTTATTGGCATAATATTGCCGAAGGACAGCACGACTGTACTGAAATAATAACCGGAAATGTTTAGCACAAGAACTGAAAGCGTTTCACGACAAGTAAAGGGACTCGGTAGTTCGAGTTCAGTTTTGCCTTCGTGTTGTTTCGAACCTCAGTTATCAGTAAGATAAATATGTAGAACTGGCGCGGCGTCAGCGGCTGCGGGGGTTAATCCACGCGGTCGACAGGGATAGTAACAAACTCTCAGTTGCTTACACTAAAGATATTCAACAACTTTCTTTCTTTTATTTTCTCTTGGTACCAGCCGATCACAAAAGGAGACACTGCAACCCAAATACTTTATCCATTTCCGTCTGTTTATTATTATTATTTTTAGATATATCCAAACTTTCCGACAGGAGAAGTGAACGTGTCGTTGAAGTACGAAAAAGGTACAAGTCGGTTAAAGGTGTGCATTGTTAAAGCCAGGAACCTCTGTTGCAAAGCTCCTGAAGGGAGGAAACAAGACAGATGCGGTGTTAGCTGTTCAGGTAATTTTGAATGGTTTTAAATTGGGCAGTTCATTCCTTCCCTTTCCGAGAATACGAAAAACAAGTTTCCATTGGCTTAACGGATACGTCATGGTTATTCCCCTTATAAGCCCACCGCACACTCGAGGAAAGAGCTGAGCAAAAATCCTCGCGAGGCAGCTGGCTCAGCCTTTTCCTCAAGTGTGCGGTGAACTTATGGTGAGATTTTCGGCTCGCGAGGCCGTGAGGCCAATATCAAACATGTTTGATATTGGTTTGACGGCCTCGCGAGGCGAAAATTTCACCGTAAGTTCAACGCACACTTGAGGAAACGGCTGAGCTAACCGCTTCGCGAGGATTTTCGCTCAGCTCTTTCCTCAAGTGTGCGGCGGGCTTAACGAGTCCGTCAAGTAAGCACATTTGTGTTGATTTTCGCGAACCTCTATGACGATCTGTCGATTTTAGAGATGAGAGCGTTTATAATAACTATTGAGAGTGTTTCGCTTGTCAGTAAGATAAAAAACCTCACAGAACATTGTTCACACTGTACAATTACACGATGCCGTATTCCACAACTTCACAGCCAGCGGCTTATGCTTAAGAGAACCGCCGAATAGACCTAATCGGCTAACGCAATGTTGTACCCAATTCAAATCCTTTGGGCATGAAATGTTTTGTTCTAAGTATTTCCATATCATTCAAATGTGAATGCTACATTATAATGCAAATATAATAAACAAAGAATCTTAACCCCAGGAGATCTGAATTGGGTACAACATTCGTTAGCCGTTAGGTCTATTGGATACAGAAGTGACAGAACAGAGCCCCAAGTACCAATTCGAAAAAGAAACCGCGTTTCCCAGGCAGGCGCTGATGTACAGTAATTAGGTCAAGGTGGCTTTCAGTTATTTTAACGGTACATCTATTGAAGTGCTTTACAAAATTCGCAATTTTAAGCAGCTTCGTTAGTCCAGCGATTATCGCTATTACCAAGATGAGAACGATCCGGCTCCGGCACGCTCGCCCCACCGAATCATTACTTCTTGTTCAGTCCGACGTAGATCTTACTTCATGTAGTGAGATATCCAAGATACTTTCGAAGTATGCCATTGAGTGCCAGTAACCGAAGAAGCGAAAGAGTCGCTCAAGGAGATGAGTTTAGCTGCCTGAGTGTTTAGCAAACTCCCAATCAAAACTCAGTAGTGCACCTGATTCTGAGCCCATTACCGGCCGCGACAACAGCGTGCAGCCATGGCAAATAGTAAATGCTTAAGCAATGACTGCGCGCACTTCACGTTAGTTGTGTTTCTGTGAAACATGCACGCTTGCCCGTGTGTAACAGGCGGATTCCTTGCTCATACGTTAACTGAGTGTCAGTTGTGAATGTTTCTCATTTGCAGATTTGTACTTGATCGTGTCTCTGATGAGCGGACATAATCTTTTGCAATCATTTCGAAGTCCAAATAAGAAAGGAAACACTGATATATTGTTTTATGAAAACTATGCATTCGACCTAAGATCACTTAACCTGTTCGACTTATCACTGCGGTTGACCGCCATGCATTGCTGCAAACACGTCATCAATCCAGATCACGTGATTGGCTATGTGGACACGGACGATAGATCTAGTGAGACGTCATTTGGCAGTCATTGGTTGGAGGTAATCACGATGTCAGGAAGGAAGGTCAATAGATGGCACACACTCTGGTGTTAGTGTGCAAGACCTTGATAACACGATCAACCTACAAACGCAAGACCTACTCCTTATTTAGTTCAACAAAGAAAATAATTCTTGTCTCTGGGACGCAAACTATACCTCGGAAATATTACATCCAAGTCCCATTTCTGCTCTTGGAAGGTGTTCCGTATGAACGCGCACAGTGACAGTGTTTACTTCCAAGACAAACATTTCTCAGTAGTTAACCGTCTGAGCGGAAACCGTACAATGTTTTCGCGACCTTGTTTCCTGGTTTAGCCTTAATTTTAAGTTGTGTGAATCTGCGGTCGCCATTATGGAGAAGTTTTATTCTTCATCTGCTCTCCTCACACTTATTGAGGGAATAAATGATTACCTTGAACTACTAAAACCGGTTTTTTTTTTCCTTGTCTCTTTATGTATGCTCTGGTTCTCTGGCTGCTGGATTGTAAATTTAACAATCATGAAAGCCGAGTAACCAAAAGATCGTTTTCACATGACGTCACGGCGGCCATATTGGTGTACCTAAACAAAAAAACTGCGGCCATTTTGACGTCCCAAAACAATCCTCGGGGAATTGAACTCCATTTTTATGCAAATATTTCCTTTTGTTTCAGTAAATCAGTATGGCCGCGGGTCACGTGAGTGAAAACGATCTATGGAGCATTCTCGTAGAGTTTCAGATGCTCTCTCAATCTCGTACCCAGAGTCCTCGGGCTCTTTGCTCAGCAGGTGGGCGCCCGGAGAGACTCTGGGATAATCGAAAAAAATTCGAATTTTTTGATTGGCTGTTACTTTACAACTTCAGAAGCGCCGGCACAGAAACCCAGATTTTGTGGGAAAATGGCGTCCATTAGTCTCTCCGGGTGCCCACCTGCTGACCAAAGAGCCCGAGGACTCTGGATACCTGGCATTTCTTGCCGTCATTTGGGTCTGCGGTTGCATTTGAAACCGATCGCGCATTGGGGATACACACTGGGAACTGAATAATATATGTTAGGCGAGGTGAATCCTGGGATCATGTGGGTAAGCAAAACATGTCGGAAAGCGACTCACTTAGAAAGTTTGTTAGGATAATACTCATTTTCCTTTCGTGAGAAACTTTTATTACACTGTGATTTTCCGAACAGTGAGGGGAATAAATCTTCCGAGAGAATATCTTGACGGAAAAAAATTAGCTCTTACGGAAACTTTCATTATATTTCTGAACAAAACTGAAAAACGAAAATCATTGTATATATATATATAAGACTAGGGTATCTAAAAGATGCGGCACATTCTGTTGATGGTGACATATTTTACCTAGTCATTAATCTATCTGCGCGTTCCAAGACTTACATTACAACCTTACAACATTACGTTACAACCATCAACTTCACGCATCATAACACATCCATGGCGAGGTGTGACAAGGGATCGAGACAATAAAGCACATATACATACACATACGATACGCATCTACCTCCCCTTTACCAGAAAATCGAAAAGATGAAAATCGAAAGATGTGGAAATTGTAGGAGCAGAAATCTCACTTATAAATTCTGTATTGGTACGTATTAAATGTCTCTAGAGTGTTGACAGCGTCGAAGACGTGTCCATCGCCGGATGTGTGAAAATGCTAAAACTTGTTTGGATGAAAAGGAATAGATCGTAGCATATATGAAATAAGTGTGTTCTACAGTTTGCGTTTGTTTTAATTATTCTACAAGTTTTTGTAACGACGATTTCTCTTCATCTGATTTAAGAATTCGACCACGGAGGCGAGACTGCTAAGAAATGACATACTAAGTTTAAAATAAGATGTCACAATTAATCGTCCAGATTTACAAACTTTCACGTACTGCATGAAAAACAAAAGCAAGAGCTGTGACAGTCTATCACGATCTCCTTCACATCGTTTTACAGGTAAATCAGAGCAAAATTTCTCACTGGAATCCACGCAAAAAGACGGTATGATATCTTCGTGTTGTTCGTGGCGCAATGCACTATGGTAAAAAGTGGCGCAGTGCACTCTGGTTAAATGCAATGCATTCTGGTGAAAAGTGATGAATTCGAGAATTCGTACTCCCTTTTATATATTCTTTTTAAATCCTGATTATGTTGCTGCTCGCTCGCTCCACCGCAATTAAAATTGAATCCAGAGCATTGCGTTTCCATGGCCACCATCTAAATGTACGTGACTTCCGCCAACAGCAACTGGGGCATGCTGGGTACTAGGTGGGTAGTAGCTGGGCTCCAGGGTTGCACAAGACGAAGTGCGCAAGTATTGGCGGCTGAATCCTTCAGTTCAAGTTGTCTGGAGCGAGAAATATTCCTGTGTTTACTCTATCGATGATATTACAGCTCGTCGTAGAAAGGTCAAGTCTTAAAAAAGCGAAATTTGACACAAATTAGAGTACACTTTGAACCATTGTTGTTAATCCAAAGGGGGCGTGGGAAATCGCGGCCGAGCGGAAAAAATGTAGTCGAGCGTTAAAGCTATGAAAGTCGATAATTGCAATGGAGCTCATTCTCCATGTTTACTTTGGACGGAATAGTTTGTCTTGTTAATACATGACACACAATCACTTACGTAACTGAGAAAATAGGACCCGTTTTGCAGCCATTAACGACACGCCAAAACTTGAGCGGCATGTTTATAGAGGTATTTTTGGCAAAAACGCACCATTAACGGCACGATTTGTGCATTTCATGACGCCCTCACGAAGGAAAATGTTCGATGTTGTTTATTTTGGTATGACGCAGTTTGCCTGTCTTATCCACCCAGCGAGGGCTTTCAAACACAGTGTTTGACAACTTCACAACGGTACACAATAAAGTACGGTTACTAGTTCCCGTAAAAAAACCGCATCAATATTCTTTTGTCGGAAAGACAATAGCGTAATGTATCGGGGAGCTTTTGGAGTTCAAGGCAAATATAAATAAACCAAGGTAGCGTGAGAATTTTCATTAGTTGCATGCTGGCCACGAAACGTGAATAATTTGTGGATACGTGATTACGCCTTGTGTACATAGATAAGACTTAGGCATTAAATGATTTGAGTATGAAGCACTTCCGCAACATCAGCTCTAACGAGGACGTAATTGCTTTGAGGGTAAGTAACAAAGTATTAATATCTTCAGTCTTAGACAAGAACTTGCGGAAACGCTGTCCACTTCACCAGGTCATAATCCTAGTCGTTGACACTTGAATATCGACTTCATTGTAGCTAGTGCCTGCTAACATCTTGGAGTCCTTGGGAGTTATCGACAGAAATAAAAGAAATTGTTATATTTCAGTGTTTTAAATGACAAATTCACAATTGGAAAAAGCAAACTTAAAGGCGAATCGGAGGGCACGCTAACTGGTGCAAGCTTTTTGGAAACTAAAGCAGTCGGATGAAACACTGGTGTACCAATTGCACTTAGACCGCCACAAAGTTTCCCCATGATTATATCAGAAATCAAGGGAAAATGTCATACACAAATGTATTGGGTGTCTGTGACTTGCTTGATCACGAAATGATAAAGACGGGACGAAAAATCGTCTGGACGTTGCAATATTGCTTTGTTCGTTGGTGCGTCTCGGGAAGCGAATGAAACGACGCACCAAGCGCTCTTTGCCGAAATTCGTCTAGACGCATCATTGATCTGCAGGCGCGTAGCTAAGATTTCGATAGGGGTGTTCGTTTAGCCCCAAATCTTGCTGAGCGCCGGAGGCGCTCTTACTAGGGGGGTCCCGGGACATGCTCCCCCTGGAAATTTTTGCAAATCTAGGTTCCCAGAAACCTCATTTCCTGCATTTTGAGACCCTTTGAGGCAAACCACTTTGTTTTACAGCAGCTTTTTTTTATTGTTTTACAGCAGTTTTTTTGTTTTACAGCAGCTTTGTAAGCTATATACATCATTTCGACGGCATAATTGTTTAAGAAAGTTCAATGTACATTCCGCACCCTGTCAAGTTCTGATAGCTATTCGGTGGGATGCGGTTTTACCGCAAAAATAAAACGTCATTAAAATTTTGAATCTCCAAGGGTTCTTGACAATTCTTATTTTTTACTGAGGGTAAGACATAAGGCCTAAAGAACGGGTTTATATCTGTATTTTTCTTTGGTGGATGTATTTCGACCGCAGGAACTTTTCCGCCGTCATTGATCTTCAAAGGGGGTTCGTTCAAACCCCTCGAACCCTCCCTCCTACGCGCCTGATCTGTTTTATGAAAGAGTGGTGAAGAGCGCTATGACTTGGACGGTCTGGTTGCTATCAGAATCTCCCGCAACTTCATAAAAATGCGTATGTATTGGATTCAGATACAAGAAAGACCGCTGAATTACTAAATTTAAGACGACGAGTACTATTCAGTTAGCGAACTAGTCACCCCCTGACCATATCCGCAGTAGCTGTGTAGACTTGGTTTTAAACCGCCTAGGATACGCATAGGCTCTGACAGAGATATATCGATTTAGTGAGACTGACTGGAAATTAATTAAGCTGAAACGGTCTTGAATATTTAGTTGCCTGTTAACGCCAACTGCAAGCGCATCACAAAATCCCGGCAAGCACGCAAGGTTAGCTTAATAAGTCTGACAATTTCACAGTTTAAACTTGGAGCGTTCTTACTGGATTTTCCTTCACAATATTGGTGCTACTGTGTGCGTGCTTGCTTCAGAGTTGTTTAATATATCATTTTATGTGCTTGAATTTTAAGAGTCCGCATAAATTGACGTGTCGCGTTTATTTTATGATCACAGGAAACTGCTTAGATATAGCGAGACATAATGACATAGTCTAGGCAACACGTTAGTGGGTACATTTGCCTTGCAAGAATCTAAAAAGCGAATGGAGAGCTCAAGTTAAAATTCTTCCTTTTCCATACGTATTCAATAAATTAAACACGTAGGTAGTTTAACAGAAAACATACCCCCGTCCAATGCAGTCTAGACGTTGCGGTACTGTGCGATGGATGGTGCATGTATCGTCCGTGCCTGTTCATTCAATAAATGTCTTTTGTCAGTCAACCACTGGTCTCGCCGAATAGGATTTCGTATACCACTGTACCTGCAATGCGGATTTTATAGGCAATATAAATCAAATGTAATCGCGATGCTAAGGACTTACCACTTCAGAGGACTTACCCTTCAAATCCCAGGGATTCGGGGAAACAAAGGAACATGGCCAATTTGAACTTGGGAACAGGGGAACAAAGACAAAATCTCTCAGGGAACAAGGAAACATAAACCATATTAGGAATCAAAAACCTGGGAACAAGTTCGGAATTAATTTTAGGAACAAGGGAACATAAACCAATTTATTAAAGGGAATAAGGGCCCCCTCTGGGAGGCCCTCATTTCAGTCCGTTTTGACATGTATGGAGTACTCAGTGAGACCCTTCGCACTTCTAACTGCACGATCGGTACGGTACCAGCCGTTTGGCACCTGTATGGCCTCATTTGTTCGAAGTCACTATCAAGCATTGTTATTCTTAATAAGGAAAGAACTGCTGTGCTGGGATGACGAATAAGCAATAGCGTGGTTGTCTTAATAGCGGTATAGTAGTCATCACAACCGACTCGCCATCGGGTTGACGTGCTGAGTCCGCTCTGGGTATTATTTGCCAGGCGAGTTTTCCACTGATATCTACTTCAGGTTCCCCAAAACGAAGTGCAAACGGTCTCACTGAACACTTTATCAATCAGTTCATTAAAGAAGACTGAAAAAAGGTAAGACTACAATGGGATTTGATCCCGGCATAACCTCTGCGGTACCTGGATATGGTGCTCTGCCAAGTGAGGTAAGAAGCCACATCTTTTGGGAACCGGTCAGTTTGTTGGGCTTATGTGTTCCCGTGAAAGGAATGAAATGAGATATCATACCATCTCTATTACACTATCTACTGAAATATTATACTATCTCTACATTTATAGGATATTTCATGTACAATCCTCTTTTTCTATATCTGTTTCATTTCAATGTTTATATTCTCTGTGTACAAATCTATGAAAGCCTTGGCAAGTGGTTTTCGAATGCTGGATAGTGAAAACTTTTATTCAAACACGGTGTTATTTAAACTGAGCTTTAAGCTCGTGGGACCGTGTAAACAGAACAACGTTAAGAAACCCAAATGGAAGAAGGCACCCAGTTGGCCATTTGCAGAGTGTATAGTGGAGTTGGATTCGAGACCACCCAAGACAAATCCGGCAATACGCCTTATTCCAAAATGGCCGCCATTTTAATGGCTCCGTTTTGTTCTTATTCAAATTAGCCCTTGTTGCCTCGTCTTTAAGCCCAAAATTCAAAAGAATATTTTACCTTGAACGAGGCAAAAAGGGCTAATTTGAATAAAAACAAAAGAATATTAAAATGGCGGCCATTTTGGAATATTGTGTATAGTGCTCTGTTACTGTGGCAGGCCTCTGAATAAAAGCGAGGCCGGAGTTGACCTTGTTTTGATACAAAGCTCACTTCTTTTCTTATGTAAATAGAACTAGTTAGCATAAGAACAGCATGATTTACACAAGAAAAGAAGTGAGGTTTGTATCAAAACAAGGTCAGCGCTCTTTTTATTCAAAGGCCTGGTAACTGAGCAGAGAAATGTAAAATGGTCTATTGGTTGTCAGAGCGGGATTTGAACCCGGAACCCATTGGGACACGCCGCCTCCACGGATTTGTCCACTAAAACCTCGTTCCCACGGTGCAGAGAAGCCCTGGGAACGAGGTTGTTTCAATTAAAGTTATCCAGGCTTTGAATAACTGGGGCCCGGTCCACGAACGGATTAATCTCACCCCATTGAAAATGTTTGCACATCAATCACCATAGCCGGCCATTTCCGAGTTTCTGAAAATGAAATTTCATGATTGCACGGTACCTTTAGGAAGAGTAATGACCTTCCCCTCCTGGATCCCGTAAAAGCCTCTCAGGCGGCGGTTTTCTAACGTACAACATGGCCTTTTCTCCGCCACAGGTAGGGATCAGTTAGCATGGCTTCATACGTCAGTGCAGAGGAATATTTCGCCTTCAATCATCTGAGAAGTGGAATCTAATGGCAGAAAAAAAATCGTCAGATGTTAAACGCAAGCTGAGCAGACATGTTTCTCGTGAGTATATGCATTGCTTACCTTCGCCCTGGTACTCGTAATGTAGCAACATGTAACTCTGAACATTGAGTAACTCGGGTTATACAGTTTGATTGAAATCAATCTTATGCACTCTATTGCGAGCTGCGGTACTTTGTACCGTTGATCGGGCAAAATTACATTCTCGTCCCCAGAGGACGCGATTTTTTCGGACAGCACCGAGAATAATGACGTCTGGCTGGTTCCCAACCAGACCAGGAAGTACGCTAATCCCTTACATGATACGGCTCTTCGGAGCAGTTCCAGAAATTTGAAACGATAGTGGTTATCAACGGTTGCAAAAATAGACCCTCTTTAGGACCCGGCCAGAGGTCTCCAGAGGTCGTTTTTCTTTGTGCCGCCGACGGAAAGAATCGCGGCCTCTAGAGATTGGCAAAATTATGTCGGAAATCATCATTGTGCATGCGTAACTAGTCACGGTTGGTCTCGAACCGCGCGAACTCTCGCCGTTGGAGGCGTCCTCGTAGGAAAGTAAACAATTCACCAGTGGAGTGGGGTGAAAGTGCTATTTTGGGATATCTGTACTACAGCTCCGATTAAGGGACGAATAACTGCAATTTTTGCCACTCAGAGCTGTGTAATTTTCGAGAAATTCTAACTTTTCTCAAAATGCACGCCAAAGGTTGTTAATACTGGTGGCTTCCTCTAACAATCGTGTTTGCGTTAAAGAAAAATCAAAAGAAAGGAAAAAGGACAGAAAGATCCAATTCGTCTGAGATTTCAGCTAGTTTTCATTGTGATCACGTGCCTGGCATGACATATACGGACGTGGTGTATAAGAAGAAGCTTCTCTGCAGTTACTCATCCATCAGTTAAAAAGAGTTTGTTGAGTCATCCAGTAAATTCGGGCATTAGTTAATAACCTGAGATTGCGGGATCTGCTGCTTAGAGCGGAATCGGGGAGAAAATCTTTCATATCACTCAACTGACTATTAAAAACTTCTTTACAAATCCTATTAACAAAGTACGGACCCCGGTGTAAGCGTTTTATCGGTACTCTGTCACACGTGGGAGTGTAGGCATTTTCACTGCTCTCCACAACCTGACACAACCGCTCTCCACAACCTGAACCCTTGGATCGGAACAGAACAATGTCAGCGTCAGGTATAGTACTTCACTGGTATTTCATTAAACATTCCATTGGGCGATGTCGACACAAGTTGTAAGTTGTCAATCTTTGACCAACGATCGGTACTGCACAGAATGTGGTCCAGCAACGAAGGCCACTTGCAGTTCGTCTTTCTTTTCTCTTCAATTTTAAAATTCATTGAAGTGGAAGAAAAGTGACCAAAAAACCCGCTTATTCAGTATAATATGCACAGTTTGAGAACCGGAAAATGCGTCATTGCCTCAAAACAGACCGGTGAGAACTTTATAGTGAGGTCTTCGTGCAGTTACCATGAAATGTGAAGCCAAAAGCCAAAACCGACGGCTCCTTTTTTAAAATATCATGAAGGCTGTGATAGTTTTCTTGTTTCTTTTCATTATTTTTACTTGTCTTAGTATATTTTTGAGATTGTAGGTTGATTTTTCCCTCGCAATTTTAAAGTATGAAGCGGAAAAGAATCAATATACACCAAAAAAGTCAAACTGTATTGGACCTGTTTAAATTTTCCAAAAGTGGTAAACTGTATTCTTCATTTGTTACCATTGTTATGTGGTTTAATCGAACACTGAATAAAACAACGGTCTAATAATAGGGCTGTCCAAGCCGCGCATATTGGCCAAAAAATTGCTTTTCAAAAAGACCTTTTTAGCTTTCGACTACGTACGTCTTCGAATCGGGTGAGAACATCGAAAAACAAAACTTGTGTCAACGCAGAAGATGTTGTTTTAGTGTGCTGAACTTTTCCATCGATGTGGACTCAGCTTTACAATATTGCAGCAATATTATTCTAGGGTCGTCCTTCAAATAAAACTTGTGCGTGGTTTTAACAGTGCTCAAAACGCCAGGCACCGTTTTAAAACTCGACCTTACTGTTTATTTCGACCCCTCGGCAACTCTTTCAGCACAAACGAGCTTCCTCTTTTTGTTCCCGTGAGAAACTGCGCCTCAGAAACAGCTGAGCCAAGGCAAAGATTCTCATCTATTTGCTGGCTTCATTGTAGCTCGGCCAATCGTGCGAAATCTTGGCCTCTCGAGCATACAAAAGGCCCACATGTTAGCACTGGTTGATGAATATGGACGTTCCCATTGGGCCGAGGTGATTCGGCGGCCAGTCGCGTGCGCCCTTTGTTCGATTGCACCTATTTGTAAATAACTTCCATATATGGTGTGGGTTAATTTCTCACGGACCTTGAATTGCCACAAAAGTTCCCACGCTAATCGGCTAAACCATCAACTGATTTCCACTTCACATTGTTGTCGATGTATTGTTCGCTGTAGCATTTTCGTCTACCACTAACTAACGGCTTTCCTCGGTTCACTCGCAACAGCACCGAGTTTTGCCGAGAAGCTGACGACTTTTGGGATCAATTTGGAGTCATCAATTTATTTCTTGTCGATTTCTGGATGCTCGTGAAACTGACGTACGTATTGCAGACGACGGAGAGGATAAAAGACGTTGCGAAAGCCAATGAAGCCAATGGAGTGTTAGGTTTGCGACCAGTGGTTTTGTGAGAAAACACTTTTCCATCGAACGCGTCAAATCATTGCTGGCCAGACGTTCATGATATCGCTTACCAAGTTGATGGAGCGACTGTAGTTGAAATATTATGCCCCCTACAGTTTTGTGGATGCGACGTTTCCGTATGATTTGACTGCTTTAATTTGCGACCCACTTTTCCAAAGGCTACTGGTAGTTTCTTCGTTCAGAGTCGAGGTAGATCAACAGACACGACCTTTGTAATATGTCTGATCCTCATGGACAGCGAGCGATTTTTGCCAGCGAAGGCCCGACTCGTGATATCGATGGGGCTCTTTTCCCACACGGACTACAAATCGCGAGAGATATCGGTCATCGTTTCACAGATGCGAAACGTTCACGCATAGACAGTGCGAGTTTTCCTCAATCGGATGTTTTTCAAGCAAGTGGAATTATCCAGTCCGGAGTGTTTCACTCGCCAGTAACCTCGACAATTGCTGCAAGTTTGCCAACGCAATCGGAAAGCACGTACTCAAGTGAGTGATTCGTAACAGCTTCTTTCTTTTTTTATTGACTTGCCGTTCGTTTCTTTTGGCGTGCGCTCATATTCTGAAGTTTGCTTCAGTCATCAGATGTTGGCCCATTTCCGTGGTTTAAATATTTATCAGTACAAATTGTCATCGCACTTCGCTTTCGTCGCCTTTCTGATCATTTACTTTCGAACTACACGTTTCGTGTTCACTTCAGATATGAGGGAGCACTGAGCTTATGTATTTGAGATTTTGTACAATTTCGGAAACGAGGTCAAACTGACGACAATTAAATTCCTCATGGGGGAAAATACCATTGTCAGCTGTTCCAATTTTAGTCACGACTTACTGTTTTTCCTTCATTAAAGTGGTTTTGAGAAGCGTTAACTTAAATTGCGGAAGAAATTGAATGCTTCCTTTTGCAACCTCTGGCCTGATGATAATACAACTAGTGTACTTTTGATTTGATTTTCTATCGATTCTAGCCTCTTTGTAAGGCGATTGCAGCGTCTTTTATTTTGATTTGAACGTTAATACTTGTGTAACGAGAAAATTTTGTAAATGTTTATTCTTAATTGTAAACTAAATGCCGCTAATGATAAATTGCTGTGGACACGTTTGCCTTTTTTTTTTTTTTTTTTTATTGTAAAGCACAGTTTACTACCAAAGCAATTCTTTTAACGATAAACATCCTATTCCGCCATTATTGGACTAAGGGTTTATAACACTCTCTCTAATTAACTTTTTAATGCACTGATTTCAATGTCATGTTCTCTGTTGGAAGGCAATTATAAGCACTAATTGACTACTGCCAACTAAAAATTACAAAAACAAATGAATGTGAAGACACGCTTATTGGGCAGGGCTGTGTAGTTCAAAGAAGGGTTAATACTGAACCAGGTTAAATACCATGACAACCTACAGGTTTTGATCACAATTATTAACCCTGGACCAACCCTGCTTTGAACAACTTGGCACAGATCTACAGTCTGTGATTTTATGAACATTTAAGGTGATTCCCTAGAAAGAGAAGTTGTCATAGATTTCCAATGAAACTTCATACTATAAGCTAAAGTCGATTTTGAGGCAACATTACCATGCTCATTTCTAAGGTACACAGGTCTGATTCTCTCCCATTTGACTATACCCTTGCAAATCCAGTTCTGGACCAAAGAGTGCCCTGTTGTTATTTAACCTTTGACATCACACAGAGTCTACATCCATCTAACTGATTAGTCATTTGTATTTCCGAAAAAGGTATCTGGATAACTTCCTGATCATTTTTTGCTCCAAAACAGGTTTAATTTGGACTTGGGCTGTTGGACTTGGTATACAGTAACTCCCTCCATCCAATTTTATTAAATTGCCTAAAAACTGGCCATAGATTTTTCCTGATATTTTCTCTACTTGATAGAGCACAGTTATCAAAAAAATGAAAAGAAAATGGGAGTCACCAAGTGTCTAGGAGAAATAACAATGCTCTGACTGATGAAGCTGTGTCTCAATGAAATCTGCCATGTTGTCAATGTGCGCACGCTAACGCGCATACAATTGACACGAGAAATAAGGCGCAGTAAGGGTTAGCAATCCAAAACTAGGGAATCACCTTGAGACTACTCCTGTTCCCTAAAAATTATCAAGTATCGGCAATGGTACAGTTTACTTTCCATGTGGCCTTATCATTTAGCTTTCAGGGGAGAGGGAGTTCTATTTTATTCTGTCCTCATTTTGCAAAATGAAAACATGAGACCACCCCTTCCCAAAAATCTGCAATGAGCAATAATGCATTTTGGGATTATCATGCCATCAATGTTTTTATTCTGTCCATGATTGTGGCTACCTACAATCTTCTTGCTACTTCATGTCAACCCATCTCCTGTTCCTCGTTATCCGATTCTCAGTCTTCTTTGGAAATCAACATTTGCAGCCTGCGTCTGGCTAGTGAAAAATTTGTTTTGGCTAGTGGATCAAACCTGTCACTAGACAGTGGGCTAGCAAGCTGAAAAGTTAGTCTCGAGCCCTGCCTAACCTTATTGTTTGAAATAAACACTAGACGCTTAGACTTAATGGGACACTTTGTGATGGATATCAAAATTGAGCGTGAATCTACATGTAATTACGTGCATTTCAGGACATGTTAGTGAGAGGGAGGCCACAAACGGGCCATTTCACTTTTTTAAGTGAGTCCAAGTGCAAAGTCTGTCTTATGAAAATAGTTTTCATTCATATTTAAAGAAGAACTGATTACCATCACAAAAATTTTGCCCTTGGACTCCCTTTGGAGTATAGAGACACCGGTGAACTCCAAAATGGCCTATCTTTGTAACAGTTTTGACAAAGGCTGTAGCCTAATAATTATGGCTCATGCAATTAAATATGATGAAAAAAAAAACAGAGGATTCAATGTGTAATTCACATATGCGTTGTTCACTTTACTCCATATTTTTCACTGTCAGAACTGCATTGCTGAAGTACTTTGTGTATCCATGAGATGTCTAGTTTTAAGAGAAATTCATGGTAACACATGAGGAAATGTGGCAGTTTTCAATCCCTGATATAATGCTGTTGCTACGTGAATGGTATAATGTGTACTTCAAGCAGTGACTGGATCACACACATACAAATGGCTGTTTAACCCTTTACAGAATCCCAATAATTATAGATTTCACCCTGCTGGGTGTTCATTAGGCATCAGAAATCAGAGAATTCTCCAGCTACTAAGTGGAATTTTCTGGCTAAATTTTGATGGCCTGTAGCATCCTCCCAGTTAATTTCTCCTAGATTCTCCTGTTACTTTATACCATCATCCTGCTACTTCAGTTCTTAATGAAAACCTGACTCTGGCTGTCAGATGATTTCACTGATCAGTAGAGGAACTCTTGGGAGTTAAAGGCTTACTTACTGTAAATAGCATTCTGATAATTTAACTGCTCTCCATTCAGGAAGACGTCCTTATCAGAGGGTGGCTGGTAGTTACACTTCAACACCAAAGCATGGACATGAAGGTGTTAGAATGGCTGTGGAACCTCGCAGTCTTGCAGTGCAGCTCAGCCCCCCTACCACGCCATCTCCCACCCCTGAGGAAGAGGATGATAAGGAAGATTATCACAAAGATCCGTGAGTGCTTTTTTAATTAACAAGTTACAACCTACTTACCCGTAGTTCCCCATCATCCACATTTGGTATATAATTAGACAAAAACACAGGAAACAGAGGCATCCATATTGCCAAGTGATAAGTTTTTAGCTTAGAGACAGCTCTTCAAGATAGATTCAGGGTTCATCGTCATGGAGTCCAGGGCGGTCAGATGGGGCGGGGAAAGGGTCACAGACAAAAGTTTACAAGAACAGGCAAAAGAGCCCCTGGGTATTGTAATGTCACCAGACCATTTCCAAATGGCTCAGTGAATGCTGGCTCCTGAATGGGCACAAAAAGTCCTTTGTATCATTGTGCCCAATCAGTGAACAGCAATTCTTCAGTACTACCTTTTGTGTGTTCTCACAGAGCCTCTGTTGTCTCGCCATAGTACTTGTGACTCCTGTTTGTTCACCATTGTGTATGAGGAGAACTTTCATTTTGACTTTCCAAACCAGGGATGAAAGAACGAAATAGTGACTTGAGAAATCGTTTTGTATGATAGCACCTGGGTCTCCGAGGATATACAGGGATAGACTCAGTTTGTACTCAAAAGTGTAGCAATTACCTGCGTTCGGAAGAGTTTTCTAGAAGGTTCTTGTAACAATATGATGTGACTAAGCCCACCGGACTTGGGGCTGCTGCTGCCTCTAGTGGGCACCATGGTGGTGGTGCAGAGCATCAGGCTTGTGCGCACCGTCGCGGTGGTGTGCACCGTGGTGGACTTGTCCTCGGGAGAGGGAGGCAGCCTCCTTTGACTGGACTTGGGGCTGCCGCCTCCAGTGCGCACCGTCACGCTTGTGCCAACCGTCGCGGTGGTGCGGACCGTGCTGGACTTGTCCTTGGGAGACGGAGGCAGCCTCCTTCCACCGGACTTGGGGCTGCTGCCTCCAGTGCAGACCGTTTGGTGGTGCAGACAGTCAGGCTTGTGTGCACCGTCGCGGTGGTGCGGACCGTGGTGGACTTCTCCTCGAGAGATGGAGGCAGCCTCCTTCCATGGGACTTGGGAAGACTGACCAGTCCTTTTTTATACCAGGATAAATAAAGTTATTATTACTAAGATTGTTTGACATGGAAAGAATGTTCTAGATTGCTGACTAGTGGTGGAATGTTCAGGAATCAGTAGTTATTTATAGGTCTTAAGATTTGATATTTATAGAACATGATTGACTTGGAATGTTCTAGAGAATAACACAACACAGAAAGTTCTAGAAAAAAGAACATTCTCGATCAAAGTTGTTCAGTGATCAGTGATTTAAAATAAATCTCTACAAAACAACCTGGTCAGATATGTATGCTAACTTTTTATTCCTGACAATCTTTCTCACTGTCTTAGTCTTTTTACCTTCTGGTTGTTTGTCTGTCTTTGAATTGCTGAATTTCTTAATTCATTTGTGGAGAAATGTGATTGACCAGAAAATTGACGTTTCTTTTACAATATGCAGTGCACACCCAAGGCTGTCAAAAGGTGCCATGAACAAATACCTCAAGGATGTTGTACCAAGAGATGGTCATCAGACGGTCATTATTTACCATGCCAAGGTGGCACAAAAATCATATGGCAATGAAAAAAGGTACAATTTTTTAATTAGATATTCCAGTAGGATCTTTTAAACATACCAGAAACGGTTTAGTTTGATCATATGCATACAAATAGTTCCAAGAAGTTTTAAACTTTCTAAATGTACACCTAACATTGTACATGCATATGCATGTGCAACATGTATTTTTGAGAGCAAAAATGAGCTCTCTAGCTGCTTTCTTCAGCCCCACCGATTACCATCCTTGGCCCAAAAGTTACTGTTCTTTTACTCAACAGCAAAACAAACAATTATGCCCACAAAGGGAAGCAGTCACTAAAATAACAAATCACAAATCATGGGAACAAAATAAGAAAAGTAACGAAAATCACAAGTGACCGCAAAAATAAACAAATCTTTCATTTATTATTTTTGCACTGATTTGTTATTTTCATGCATTTCTGGACATACCAGTTAAGAGAAACAAATTTGTGTATGGTTCCGTGGAGGGAATGAATTCTGTTTCTTTATTAATTTTCTCCTCAGTTTTCTTTTCAAGCTAATTTCATACTTGTGTAATGAGAACCTTTGAGTGGACATTGACCAGTTTCTTGTATGTTTATATGGTTTAGGTTCTTTTGCCCACCACCTTGTGTTTATCTTGTGGGAGAGGGTTGGCAGTACCGGCAGGCGATGATGCCACCATTGCCAGAGGAGGAAGCAATGCATCATCCTGTCGCATTTATTGGAATCGGAAGCAAAAATGAGCAAGAAATGCAACAGCTCATCATCGAGGAAAAAGTAAGGATTTATTATATGTATGATATAATCCTATTTTCTTTTCTGAGAGTAGCCGAATCAAAATTCAAATATAACCACAAATTACTGAGAAAGTACTTAATAACCATTATGCTGACCTGACAAAGAAATTGATTTAGTACTGACATTGAATAGTGAACAGCGCTTTAGGGACAATCTGCAGAAGTGCTGAATTCTACTTCAGTGGTCATGGAATTGAAAGTCATCAACAGGCTAATTCAAGGTATCAAACAATGAACTGACCAGATGTAGTAAGAGTCACCTAGCAGTCGCATGCCAAATGTTGAAGTACTGTTGATAATTATCATGCAATGAACCTTGATCTGTTCCAGGGCTATGGAGCTGCCAAAACCTTGTATATATCTGATTCGGACAAGAGAAAACACTTTGAATTATCACTAAAGGTAGCTTTTACACTATTTTGTAACAAAGTTTCTCTTTGATATGGAATCTGATGAGAATATAAGTGAAGACAAGTAAATATAAGAAAGACTTTTAAATTAAGAGGAAATTTCCGTCGGTGTAAGAAAATCATACAAATTTCGCAGTCATGTTAATTACAATCTGTTTCGGACAGCTGATTATAATTAATTGTTCTGATGAAAATGGGTCGTCAGCTGTTGTTAATTAGAGCACTCTGCAGTCCCTCTGTTCTTTACATGGTGGAATGTGAATTTCATGGTGGAATATGCCCCGCACTGTAATTTCCAAGATAATTTAATTTATACAGATGTGTATGTGTACATCTGGCCCCAGTTGTTTGAAAGGTGGATAGTGCTATCCACTAGATAAATCAGTCTCCAAAGGATAACTCAATTGGATTCACTGGCATTTATCCGCTGGATAGTGATTTATCCGGTGGATAGCGTTATCCACCTTTCGAACAACTGGGGCCTGGGCCAAGTTGTGTGAAGCAGGGTTAGTTCTAAACCAGGTTCAGTACCATAACAACCTAGGGAGGGGCCCACTTAAAAAAAAAATTCTTTTGATCTTTCCCAGTTTTTGGCATTTTTCTTGATTTTGAGGCAGCTTTATTATATACAAAAAGGTTTGGTCCCAAAT
>BLFK01000176.1:180916-191216 GCA_014634185.1 Astreopora myriophthalma
GGCACCCATCACACTGACAAGCAGTGAAGAAACAGGGAGGGGAGGGGGGGGGAGGAAGCCAACTGGGCAAAAGCAGCGCAAGAAGGCCTGCAAGATCTCCAACAAGTGCAGCCTTATGACTGAAGGACCACATGAGCATGCGCCCAGGCCACGGACTGCTGACCGTTACTGCTTTTTGAAGATAATCATGCTACCAATCCTCACCGCTCTTTGTTATTAACTTTGTTAAATTGCATTTAACGGCATTTAAACTTAGTTGCTTAACAATTATGTGGTCTGTGAATATTGGCTTGTGTTCTGATGAACACAAGGAAATAACAGTAAATTAATCATTATTATTCTCAATCTGTATTGCAGTATGTATCCAGTCGGGCTCAACCGTGGCCCTGTTTAATCGCCTTAGATCACAGACTGTTAGCACAAGATATCTTCATGTAGAAAATGGCACATTTCATGCCAGCAGTCAGCAGTGGGGAGCTTTCACCATTCATCTTTGTAAGTATCAGTGCATCAAAGTGTATCTTGCATTCATTTCAGCAACATGACCCTCTGCCCCCTGGACACATGATGTTTCCTGATTCTGTAGTGGGGATCAATAAGTGTATTTGATCATGAGGCATGTATTCCACCCCATCTGGAACCTGTTGCCAGGGGTTCTGTCAGGGTGCACTGTTGTGGGGCTAGCCTGTTCCAGGCTGCAACAGGCTAGTGTGGGACTGCGCAATTCGGCCAAACTTGCACAATATCGCCCAAGTCCAAAAATTGGCAAAATGCTGTGCCTTAGTGAAACAGAATTGTTGAAACAACAACTTAATGAGGCATTCCTGTTGATTACCTTGACTTTTATGTGTACATGTAAATACCTTTTAGGCTGTTTTTAACTCTCAAAACATCCAAGAAATCGCTTACGCTCCTCCAGTGATGCAATCGACCTGTTGAAAACATCAACAAGGTGTTTCCTACCAATGCAGTTGCCTCGGCACTAATCTCAGCTCTCCCTCTAGTGCACAATTTTAAATTTTTTTCCTGCAACCTATGAGAAGCCCTGTCCAGTTGCACATCGGTACTAAGTCTAATGTGGTAAGACCCTTCGTTTCCTACATGTACATCATGTCTGTATGAAGACTGGTGCTGAATTAAAATACAGGTGGGCGGAAAATGGCTGTGCAAAATCTGGGCACGACAAAGGAGCCCACGGCCATTTTTCTGCCTGCCTGTTTGTATTTTTGCATCACACTGGGAGGACTAAAGCGGCAAAAGAGGGAGAGCTCCTAGTCTAGCTTGGCAAGAAAAGCTTATAATAAACTGCAAAGAAAAAGCTTTGGTTTCTGTGTGTGCATGGAGGGAGGGGTAGGAAGTTGTCGCAGGGCTCCTCAGTAAAACTCAAGGAAAACTTAACATCCTGCCAATGGCTCCATAAATGACTTTCACTACACGGTGCTCAATTTTGTGATCTGTGATGTTTCACAGTACATGATCATGAATCAGAGAGTGAGGAGTTTTCTGTCAGAGAAGGATATGTTCATTATGGCTCAACCGTAAAACTGGTGTGTTCTGTTACAAAGATGGCTTTACCCAGACTGGTATGTATGGTCATTTAAAGTGCGGCTAACCCCAAAATATATTTTTCGCTAAAATAATTCTTTACTCCTCTTTGAAACACACTGAGAATTTATCCTGTTTTCCACCAAATGTTGACTTTTTATAGGCTTCAAAACTGAGCCTTATTTGGCTCATGACCGAGTCAGAAGGGGTGTTGGTCTATTTTTGATTTGACGTCACAAACTGATTTGCATTCCATTAAGTCTTTGTAAACATGCATGCAAAATAGTTTGTGACTTCAAATCAGGAATAGACCCATGCCCCTTTTGACACGGTCGTGTACCAAATAATGTTTAGTTTTTCATAACTTTTGGAAGCCTACAAAGTGTCAAGATTTGGCAAAAATGGGAAAAAATAGGGCCAATGCGTTTCAAACAGATGCTAAGATGTATTGTAGCGAAAAAACATTTTGGGGTTAGGTGCACTTTAATAATGATAATAACATTTATTTTAATAACTGAAAAATATACTGCTATTAATAACAGTAGGTAGTACTTAACATTGACCACTCTACTTGAGGGTCTTTTCAGGGTTAATGAGAACGACAGCTAGAGACAGACCAGTAAATGTTGACTATTTACACAGCCACGGAGTTGGACCACGAACCAGAACAACTCGCGGCAGACGAGCTAGTGGTTAGAGTGGGACTTGATCCGGAGACCTTCATGTTTCAAGTTTGGCACCATAAACTCTCGGCCATGCTGCCATTTCTTTATTAGTAACACTTGCAGCCGTAGCTCGCGTTTTATTAACTGATCACTCACAGTGACCTTTTTTTCGTAATTTTGTAGATAATTCGAAAAGTGGACAAGCAAACAGCGTTATTAGATGCTGATGATCCGGTGTCTCAGCTCCATAAGGTAAGTAAACACTAATTTTACTCACCGCAATTGCAATGAGAGTAACCACAGAACAGATATGCCCAGACTTGCACCTAATTAGATGCACCCAGATTTTGATAAGCGTCACGAAGTGTCCCCTTGTTCTTCTCCTCAGGTTGAACGTCACTTGTGTGTAGAAATACAGACAGGAAACGTCACAAAGTGTCCCCCAAACTGTGCTTTTCAAGTGAACATGAACAATTGCATTTACCCTAATGCTAACGCCAACGTTATTGTTAGAAACTGGCACTAGGGGTTTAGACTTAACAGGACACCTCGTGGTGAATATCAAAATTGAGTATGCATCTAATTAGGTACAATTCTGGACATAAGTGCAGCTCTCCAGCTATTCAGTTACATTGAAGTAAGTGGCGTTGTATTATATGCTTCCATCCTGATTTGTTTTGTGAGTGAACAGCTTTAGAGACGAAAACTCGCGTACATTTTCTCAGGGCACTCAAGGCCCTTCAACTATAAAGGTTTGTGCCGATGGCTATCGTCATTCTCGTAATGCACGAAGTCCAGATTGTGAGTGGTACGCTTGTGGTTAGCATGTTGCGTATGAGGAAATCAAACTAATTGACGAAACAATTATTTACCTTGAGTATTTTTACAAGTAAACCGGGAAGTCCAGTGGTACGAATCATTCCATTTGGAACGTTTAAAAAATTCTGGGCCATCGGCATAATCGATGAACTTGTCGTTCTCATTTAAGCCTTTTCCAGTTCATACTCTCTGGTACATCTTGCATATCTTCCGCTAGAAGCTGCATAAACTGATACTTGTGCCTAAAAATGTCCATCCTGGATTTGAAGCGGACATTTCAGGAATTTTATATGACCCTAGGGATGGCGTTAAGTTGTTTTTCTCGCGAGTTCTCACTGTTCAAGTCTATGGCTCATCCTGTGAAAGTCAAGAATGACATCAAACGAAGGAAAAAAAGAGCTAAAACAATAAACTGAACTTGAAAAAAGAACAAGAACAACAGCTAAGAGAACAAAGAAGGAACTACTCGTCAGGTCCTTAGACCAGAGGAAGAAAGAAGCAGCAGCTTTATTCAATATATACAACACATATAGATCGGTTCCGCCCGCAAATAGCAAGAGCTAGTCGAGGCGGGTGGAGTTATAGGGTTACAGCAGTCAGCACACTAAAAATTTAACTTCAACAGATCATTTATAAAAAAATTACATCATTTACTAATCATGAAAAATGATAACACTAATAATAAATGGCAATTATATCAGTAGAGCACCTTAACGTAGATATATATTTAATTACAGCACGTTAATTGCAGGCTTAATATAGATGAGGAATGAAAGAACAAGAGTTAAGCTAAATAGTTTGCAATTTTTTGACCGCGATAAAGCGCCGTCTTTGTTTGCTTGACAGGTTGCCTTCTATATGAAAGAAACCGAGCGCATGTACCTTTGTTTATCCCAGGAGAGAATTATTCAGTTTCAGGTGGGTCGAGGAAAAGCTCGAAAAAACTACTTGTTAAACTATGATCCGCGTATTTACAAAGCTTTCCTTTTAGCACGTTTTCAAGATGAAAGTCCATCATATTGCAAGGTTTCATGCCTAAAAACGTTTGCGTCGTAAGAGAATTGGGGCACCCGAAATGAGCTAAAAAGTTTCGGAACTTTCGAGAAAAACGCCTCTTAGGGACTTTTTACATGGAGGGAGAAAGATCCTGGAAGGGGAAACAATTTTTTTTCGTTTGCTTTACGTGGAGAAATTTCGGTTTGCGTTAGAGTTTTCTTGAAGTAGTTCGCAAAATGAAGCAGCTAAACGCCAGGCCACCGCGATGTTCGGCTTTTTTGTGCCTAGTGACAGAATATTCCCAGCAAAGGTAGTTTGAATGGTTCTGGTATCTTCCATTCTCTGTGCTGCAAAGATCGTAGCGCCAGGGCTGGGTACATTTTTTTTGCACGCAAATTGAATACAGAAAAAATCTGCCCCCGACGGTCCTTTTCCCCTGGGGCCCGTTTCTCGAAAGCCCCGGAACTTTTCGGGCGTATTCTGGGTGCCGTAATAAGCCTAGATACAAATATCGCGATATTTTTTGAGATATTTAGAAGTTTTTGAGAAATTTAGAAAATGTTGAGAAATTTAGAAAAAAATGTGATATTTAGAGCAATTATCACAAAAAAGATACTTAATAAGAGCAAAAAAACCGGTTTATATTAAATTTTACGAGTTGTTTTCGTGTTTCCCAGTCTGCACAAGCTATAGTTCAGATTTTGGACAGGTTTAAAATGGTCCCTCTTCCTTTTACGAGCCAGCGATACTACCAATTCAGCAGATTTATTCTGCAGTACAATAAGATGCACCATATACAAAGTACCTACCAATTAATTCGACGCCATCGACGCCTTGTGGAATCAATCAGTCAACATGGCGGAAGTTATCGAAGTGGAAATTGAACAGGCGAGTGAACAAGAACAAAGAGGAAGAGAAGATGAGGTTGTTTCAGTTTTGTCACTCCTACGACCGCCTGTTGCAAGTGATTTATCTCGAAAAAGAAAATTGGTAACCATTTCTTTACTTGATCAATCTCGTACCCAGAGTCCTCGGGCTCTTTGGTCAGCGGGTGGGCGCCCGGAGAGACTCTGGGATAATGGACGCCATTTTCCCACAAAATCTGGGCCGGTTTCTTTAGAAGTTGTTAAGTAACAGCCAATCAAAAAATTCGAATTTTTTTCATTATCCCAGAGTCTCTCCTGGCGGCAACCCGCTGACCAAAGAGCCGGAGGACTCTGGGTACGAGATTGTTACTTGATATAAAGCCAAAAATGGGTCAAATTAACATTAGAAAAAAATGATATTTCTGAGAAATTTAGAAGATTTTTTAAGAAATTTAGAAGATTTTTTGAGATATTTGTATCTAGGCCTATGCCGTAATTCCCTCCGTATCTTGTATAACACAAGACGTTTTCAGTTATTTTCCTCCTCCTTATATTGAAACCATCTCAAAAGACCAGATTTTCGAAATAAGCGCCGGGATCGCAGTCTTACAAATTGCTTTTCGGTCCCGTAAACTTTTCAGGACTTTCGGGCCCCTGCTCCTCCTCGAAATGGATGGTCGGCAGACATTCTCTCACTCTTTGTCCTTTGATTCAAAGCTGCAATCAATTTTGTTTCCTCTAGGCTACGCCTTGCCCGAAAGATCAGAATAAAGAGATGATCAATGATGGAGCTTCATGGACAATAATAAGTACAGACAAATCGGAATATAGCTTTTATGAGGGAAACGGTCCGGTCAGAACGCCCATTACCCCTGTTCCCATAGTGAACAATTTACAGGTAAATTGTGAGTTCAGCAGAAAAGTGAGAAAAGTGTGCTTTAATAGTATAATGTTAACTAGCAGGCTGGAATAGCTTTACTTCAGGGGCTAGTTGCTTGGGGGTGGGGGGGGAGGACAAGTCCTGCGTGAAATTACCTCATTATTTAATGTGTGTGGGTTTTTTTTAATGCAAACACGTTTTGGTTTTAGTAAACAAACATGGCCGCTGGTCACGTGGTTACCATATGATTATGGTCACGTGAGAGGGACATTTTGCTTTAGTGGGTTTTGCGCCATCGAATGTGACACCAGTCATTTCTTCTTTGGATTGTTTTTAATTTTTCCTCCCTAGACATTTTTTTGAGAGCAGTTACTTAGACTCTTTCCCTCCCTGCAGTTGAATGGTGGGGGCGATGTAGCCATGTTGGAGTTGACCGGAGAACACTTTACAGCTAATTTGAAGGTTTGGTTTGGAGACGTGGAGGCAGAAACAATGTACAGGTAAGTGGTTAACAACATGTAAGTTATATGTAAGGGATAGGGAGTGATCTAGCTCCGTACAACTTGCTCATAGCAGACAGCGGGTTATTTTTGTCGTCTTCTTGTCTAAATGCAACAATGAAAACCTTGTGTAGAAAGTCAATTTCGCGATTACTTTGGTTTTCAAATACTAGGTTTAGCGATTGGCTGAAGAATCCCAACAAAACAGAGGCAAAAGCCAATCCATAGGCAGTTGCTCGCACGCGTTTGCCCGCGCTTCGTCCCGGTTGCGTGTATTTGCTTTGCGTTATAATTGGTTTATTTGATTGTTTGCCATCGGGTTGTGAAGAGCCAATCAAATCCTTTAGTTTTCGTTTTACGGCACCCGGTTGAAAACCGCTCAAGATGCAACACAGGTCGCCCTCTTCACCCTAAATCGCTGAATGCCTGTAAAAGAATTCGCCCATGGCAATTTTCACCGCAGAAAATTTGCTCCCGGCTATTTACGAAGTAAGCCCGTCGCTGACTAGTTGCTAAGATAGTACGGGTGGGAAAAGTCAGTCAGGTAAGCGAAGTTCAATTGTAGAGATAATCGAGTGTTGCCTTGGTGGGCAGTAAAACGTTTTAATCTTGTGCGTCAACCGAATTGCTTCGATACCAAGGTACGAGAGGTGTTAATACTTCTTGAAGTCCTTGAAAAGCCCTGGAATTTAAAACTCCAAGAATTTTTGCTCGGCTGCAAAAAAATATAGGCCGGGATCACGGAAGAGCTTTTTTGAAGATGGTCTTCACCAATGAAAACATTATCAAACCATTGTGCAAGGCAAAGTAAACTTGCTATGAACACTCCTTGAAAGATCAGTTTTTGGTGCTTGAATACTCCTTGAATTTTATGTACTCAAACCAGCGCGACCTCTTCGTTATCACCGGCGTTAATTTTTGTTGTGCTTTTTCTGTGCCAAGACTCATCTTGTACTATGGTCTTAACAGATGCGGTGAAAGCCTCTTGTGTGTTGTCCCAGACATATCAGCGATCCGTGGCGGCTGGAGGTTCGTTCGTCAACCCACCGAGGTTGCCGTCAGTCTTGTTCGTTCGGACGGTGTAATTTACCCAACTGGACTCACTTTTACGTACACGCCTGAACCAGTGGAAAGACCTACTTCGTGCATTTCAGAAACTGTGCTCAGGGCCGATATTTAAAGGCGTTTTAAAAGATGGTTGCATCGATTCCATGAGATGTACGGTTTGACAAGCCTTGGCCGGAGCAAAGGACGCTTCACGAACGCTCGCACGCCCGTAGTTCTCGGCGCGAGCTTTTCATGACAATGTTCGAGGAAACGAGCACTATTCAACGTCTACGAAACTTCCAGTGAGTGGAAGAATCTCGAAGGACATTTCGACGTGACGAGGATCTTTTTCCAAGTGACCGAAAGATTTGTAAAACAGTCATGTTCATTGCGCATATACATTTGTGGTACGCCGAAGTACCGCCATGCATGCATTCGTATGAATTGTTTACGGATAATGTTTAGCTTTTGTCTCTTAAACTAGCTTCGATAAGCTGTTTGCGCCACAGCCACGATTTAAATGATGAATATTAACTGCAGGAGCCCATAGACCGGAGCGTACAACTCCCATACTAGATCTATGTCACGGCATTTTTACAAACCGAGCTGCTTTTAGACATGTTTTTCCCTTGAAAAGTCTAGTTCCAGTCCACACGCCTCCAAACAGTTTATTATGCAAGGACTATGATTGGCTAGCAAGGCTCTTGTGGGAGACTGAATTCGTGATAGAATAAGCCTGAAAATAGAAATAAATATAAACGCCGTGACACGAAGATATTAAAGTTGTACTCTCCGGGTTATGTGGTCCTGTAACTGTTAATGAAATATCGTTAACCTCAGTAACGTGATGAGACGAGGTGTACCGAGCTAGATATTCTTCCAAGTGACTGAATGCTGCTTAGAACGGCAATTGAGATGTAGTGGGATAGCAAAAATTCTTGTGAACAATATTCCTAAACAAACAGCAGGGCCTCAAGTACTGGAAGAATACTCATTATTGGCTGATTCCGAGATATATCGTTTGCTATTGGTCGACGTGGGAGTCATGTGATTTGGGTTTTTTTCCGAGTCCCTTTTTGCCGCCATTTTGAATATTGACGAGACGTCGAGTCTCCCCTTAAAGACAAGGTCACAAGTCTAGAAAAAGAGAATAAATTTATGAAACATATCGTTGCCTCTTGCTTTAATGGTTTTGGTGTTCTTGGCTTTTATCCAGTAATGTTCATAGCCTGCGTAGCTGGCGGTTTTGTCCGAGCGAACGAACAAGCAAGCGGCGAAGGCGCGAAGAGATTGGTTTCTCCTCGTTGTGTGCACGCTAGAGTGCCCCCGGTAAAGTGCTTCCATTTCAATTTTTACTGGAACGTTGATCCCACCGCCAACACGCCAACTTCCTTTTGGATCATCGAAAGGTCTCCCAGTCACTCTGCTACAAACGTAAAAGTATTCGATGATAATGTCTTTGCCATCATTAAAAGTCACTGTATTTTTCATTTGTCTGCGTTTTAACATGGTCTCTTTTAGGGGTCAAAAAAAGCTTGGGCCACGCTCAGATCGGTCTCCTGCAGGGGTTTAAGTCAAAATTTCCGACGAGCATCCCCGCCCCTTTCATATGTGAGTCCCGGCCCGGAACCAGCGACAATCAAAGAGCTCCTGGACAGGCGCGTAGGAGGGAGGGCTCGAACGAACCCCCTTTGAAGATCAATAATGGCGGAAAAGTTCCTGCGGTCGAAATACATCCACCAAAGAAAAATAGAGATATAAACCCGTTCTTTAGGCCTTATGTCTCACCCTCAGTAAAAAATAAGAATTGTCAAGAACCCTTGGAGATTCAAAATTTTAATGACGTTTCATTTTTGCGGTAAAACCGCATCCCACCGAATAGCTATCAGAACTTGACAGGGTGCGGAATGTACATTGAACTTTCTTAAACAATTATGCCGTCGAAATGATGTATATAGCTTACAAAGCTGCTGTAAAACAAAAAAAACTGCTGTAAAACAATAAAAAAAAGCTGCTGTAAAACAAAGTGGTTTACCTAAAATGGGTCTCAAAATGCAGGAAATGAGGTTTCTGGGAACCTAGATTTGCAAAAATTACCAGGGGGAGCATGCCCCCGGACCCCCCTAGTAAGAGCGCCTCCGGCGCTCAGCAAGATTTGGGGCTAAACGAACACCCCTATGGAAATCTTAGCTACGCGCCTGCTGGATACAACAAATACGATCAGGATCCCCGATACAGTACATAAATATATGTTAGCAGGAGCCATCAAGAACGCTGCCCTCATGGCTCGTAATAAGTAGAAGAAACGAGTAGTTTTCACGAGGAATAGTACTGAAGTGGACGAATTTGGCCTTGAAGTTATTTGTTAGATTGCGGGGAGCGGCGAAAACTCGTCGCGAGCGAGAGAGGAGACTCTCCCCATTCTCCCCACGATCTGACCCCCCTCCCCCTCCAAAAAAAAAAAGAACCATGGAAGAATTCGGGGAGGGGAAGGAAACCTCCAGCCCGAAATACAGGATTGCGTTACAAGGAACTGTTGGCAACCTCAGAGCTAATAATAAATTAAATATCACCAATTCGAAACATTCAATTAAATTTCTGTTATGAATGTCGAGTTTCAGTTTTATTTACGGTATTTAAAGTCTCGAATCAGCACTATTTTGCTTTCTAAGGGCCTCTTCATATGAGCCCGGTTACCGGGCTGGCCCGGTAAGCGGGACGGATTTTGTCTCGTGTTCATATGGGACATTTTCATCCCGGTTACCGAGATGAAATTCAAGAAACAAAACAAAAATGGTGAAACATAAACTTGTATCGTTCGCGACTGTCGTAGCTTTGTCGACTCTTGTAACTTTCCTAATGAAGCTAAGGGCCTCTTCATATGAGCCTGGTCAAACGGGCTGGCTCGGTTTCCGAGATCTCGCCTCGCCACTCTTTCCTTTGTAAAATTTACGATGTGTTCATATGAGAAGCCGGGCTGGC
>BLFK01000176.1:191226-228861 GCA_014634185.1 Astreopora myriophthalma
AGGTCACAAGTCTAGAAAAAGAGAATAAATTTATCAAACATATCGTTGCCTCTTGCTTTAAATGGTTTTGGTGTTCTTGGCTTTTATCCAGTAATGTTCATAGCCTGCGTAGCTGGCGGTTTTGTCCGAGCGAACGAACAAGCAAGCGGCGAAGGCGCGAAGAGATTGGTTTCTCCTCGTTGTGTGCACGCTAGAGTGCCCCCGGTAAAGTGCTTCCATTTCAATTTTTACTGGAACGTTGATCCCACCGCCAACACGCCAACTTCCTTTTGGATCATCGAAAGGTCTCCAAATCACTCTGCTACAAACGTAAAAGTATTCGATGATAATGTCTTTGCCATCATTTAAAGTCACTGTATTTTTCATTTGTCTGCGTTTTAACATGGTCTCTTTTAGGGGTCAAAAAAAGCTTGGGCCACGCTCAGATCGGTCTCCTGCAGGGGTTTAAGTCAAAATTTCCGACGAGCATCCCCGCCCCTTTCATATGTGAGTCCCGGCCCGGAACCAGCGACAATCAAAGAGCTCCTGGACAGGCGCGTAGGAGGGAGGGTTCGAACGAACCCCCTTTGAAGATCAATAATGGCGGAAAAGTTCCTGCGGTCGAAATACTTCCACCAAAGAAAAATAGAGATAGAAACCCGTTCTTTAGGCCTTATGTCTTACCCTCAGTAAAAAATAAGAATTATCAAGAACCCTTGGAGATTCAAAATTTTAATGACGTTTCATTTTTGCGGTAAAACCGCATCCCACCGAATAGCTATCAGAACTTGACAGGGTGCGGAATGTACATTGAACTTTCTTAAACAATTATGCCGTCGAAATGATGTATATAGCTTACAAAGCTGCTGTAAAACAAAAAAAAACTGCTGTAAAACAATAAAAAAAAGCTGCTGTAAAACAAAGTGGTTTACCTAAAATGGGTCTCAAAATGCAGGAAATGAGGTTTCTGGGAACCTAGATTTGCAAAAATTACCAGGGGGAGCATGCCCCCGGACTCCCCTAGTAAGAGCATGCCCCCGGACTCCCCTAGTAAGAGCGCCTCCGGCGCTCAGCAAGATTTGGGGCTAAACGAACACCCCTATCGAAATCTTAGCTACGCGCCTGCTGGATACAACAAATGCGATCAGGATCCCCGATACAGTACATAAATATATGTTAGCAGGAGCCATCAAGAACGCTGCCCTCATGGCTCGTAATAAGTAGAAGAAACGAGTAGTTTTCACGAGGAATAGTACTGAAGTGGACGAATTTGGCCTTGAAGTTATTTGTTAGATTGCGGGGAGCGGCGAAAACTCGTCGCGAGCGAGAGAGGAGACTCTCCCCATTCTCCCCACGATCTGACCCCCCTCCCCCTCCGAAAAAAAAGAACCATGGAAGAATTCGGGGAGGGGAAGGAAACCTCCAGCCCGTCCCCGCTCCGTTCTTTTCAAACCTCTCTCCCCCTCCTCTAGCGTTCTTTCTTTTGCTCGCCCGCAATCGGCTTTCGGTCGATATGACGTACACGACAAAAAAATTGGTTTCGAGTTTCAACGAGAGGTTATAAGAGTTCATCAAAATAATACTCTTTTTACAGTCAAACCAGGTCAGGCGTACCTCCCAAGATTCTATTAATAACTGGAATATTTGAAATCTGAATGCACAAAAAGTTTTGTAACATGACCGTTGTGAGAAATACAGGATTGCGTTACAAGGAACTGTTGGCAACCTCAGAGCTAATAATAAATTAAATATCACCAATTCGAAACACTCAATTAAATTTCTGTTATGAATGTCGAGTTTCAGTTTTATTTACGGTATTTAAAGTCTCGAATCAGCGCTATTTTGCTTTCTACAGCCGCTCAACTTGTCCACAACCACTTGTAACCTAACACCGCCTTGCTTACAAGGGTCATGCTCCGAAACGATTAATGGTTCAGTTTTCAAATAGTCGATTCATTAATGGCATCTATGAGGGTACGCTTGACCTTGTTCGACTGTAAACAGCCTTGCTGCGATGGCAGTTCTCAGATGGAAGAAAAAATCGCCGTTTCGATTCTTTTTCTTCCTACTCGCCCTTGTGTTTTCACTGACATGGACCGTGGTTCTCTATTGCCGCCATTTTTTGGCAGTAAAAGCGGTCAGTGAGCAAAATCCCGAGAAAACAGAAAGAGACGCCCCCGACTCCAGCTCGCATGGGTTGTCTGGGATAACAAGACGAAGCCAAAGTGTAGTAGAAAATAACATAA
Organism: Astreopora myriophthalma; assembly: GCA_014634185.1. NCBI lineage: Eukaryota > Metazoa > Cnidaria > Anthozoa > Scleractinia > Acroporidae > Astreopora > Astreopora myriophthalma. Next base: position 193,452 of record BLFK01000176.1, read on the forward strand.
ACTTTGGAGAAGTTCTTAGAGGGAATTTTCTCGAAGAAGCCCCGAAAAGTGATCATTCAAAAGGTGATGTTCACAAGACTGGTCTAGATTCTTTTGCCAGCGCAGTCATCACAAGGACGGCTCGTGGTCGCCCTGAACATCGTTCAGTCGTAGTTGACGTTCGCAAGAATAACGGCAGAGTCGAGACAACTTCTAAGGGGACTTTTGCGCGAGTTTTAAAAGATCACCTAGGGAATAGATTCGGCAGAACCAAAAGTTTAACTTCTCGCAAGCCCGTTTTGAACAGAGATCGTCCTCAGGAACCCAGAGAAGGAGCCTTGGAAACGGTAGAAAAACACAGCATTCATGACCAATCCGTGAAAGAAATCAGGCCACTCCTTACAGCCGCAGATACTGATAGACGAAATTTGCATCGAAATTATACTGTTCAATCTCGTCTCAAGTACACGAAACCTTCGAGTCACAGCTCTCTTCACGAACTTAAAGCACGCAAAGACGACACCGGAAATAATCAAGAAGTTAAAAAGGTTTCACCAAAGGCTGAGGACACAAAAGGTTTGGGTGGTACTCTTGGTAGAGCTAAAGTTGATAACAGACCCCGTGCACCTGAACAGGAGAAACTGGGGCGCTTTTACACCCGTTTTTTCACTAACATATCGGTTAGTGGTACGAATACATCCAGACCGAGTCTTGTGATCCTAACAGAAGGAAGAACTGGATCATCTTTTCTTGGCGACGCTTTCAACCAGAATGCCGACGTCTTTTATATCTTTGAACCATTGCATGGAGTGAACCCCCTGACTCATACCAACGACGAAAGATCGTTGCAATTTCTCAAGGGAATCTTAAATTGTACATTTATTTCGGCGCGATATGTTCAAGAAATTGATAGATTCCGCAGATTCTCAAGTAACGCCTTATCCACTCCCCCACTATGCAAAGAAAAGACTGACTTGTGGACGCGGACAAAGAGGTGCGCTCCTTTAAATCCTCTTAATATGCAGGCCGTTTGCAAGAACAACTACAGCGCGGTTGTGGTGAAAGTGCTCACCTCGCGGATTCCTAAGTACAGGGTTGATTCGCTTTTTCCTATCTGTAACCCGAAGAATTGTACCATTTTGTATTTAGTCCGCGATCCCCGAGCAGTTCTTTATTCGCACTTGAAAACAGGTATGATACTCTGGGACAAAGTGGTCAACGCTACCACTTATAGGGCTCAAAATTCACCCCATCCGCTCCTGGGCCTCTACAGCAGACAAATTTGTGGACAAATGGAGCAGAATGCGAAGACGTTTCAACGCCTACAATCTAAGACAGAAAATAGGAATTACTTGCTCCGCTACGAGGACCTTGCTAAAAATCCTGTTGACACTCTAAAGATTGCTTTTAGAATAGCAGGGATCGAAATGACAAACTCCACTCTGCACTGGATTATGAGCCAAACCGGAGAAGCGAAAATAACCAGAACGGATGAGAGGAACGAGTTCTCGACAAAGCGAAATTCTAAAGCTGTCATTGATAAGTGGAGGCTAGAGATGGACCCCTGCATTGTCAATATTGTCGAAGAAAGTTGTCGCCCAGTCATGGAATTACTCGGTTACAAAACGATCCGTGGCTCACCGAAACTGCAATATGGTCTTAACGTGTCTCTCTACGACGAATAGATTTGCAAGTGTCCGTCATCTATACGCTCTCCGACCAGGTCACGCGATGTGTCCGAGACAAAAACTCAGTAACTTAGCCGAGTTTTAATTAAAATGGTAAGAAACACTCTCCTGGAACGTTCAACAAAATTAATATTAGTCTGGACAGGAAGCATTAGGGACTGGACGGAAATTTTATCCACGCCTCAAATTGCTGCAATTTTAAACTGATCGGGTGTTCGTTTCCTACACTGGTCCCAGAGTCTTTTCTTTGTTTTTCGCCACGGACAAATTACCATGTTGCCGGGATGAATTTTTGCCAACTACGCATGCCCTGGGTGTATTTTTAGCTTCGGTCTGCCTTTAGCGGCTTTTTCATTTCGGTAAGCGAGCTAAGATCTCCCCATATTTTCAGAAGACAAAATTCATCCCGATAATTAGGCCAGGCCAGTTACCGGGCTCGTATCAAGAGGCCCTCAGAAGAACTCTCACACGCCCCTCCCTCCCCTTCAGAAATTGAATGGTTCTTCCCCAAGTGCTTCTGCAAATGTACTCTTGAAACGTCTTAGGGGAGGGGGGTGCAAATAAATCCCGGATCATCGATTTTTATGCCCTCCCCTCAATAAAAAATAGTGAAATGGACATGTCAAGCAATCTGACAAGACACAGTGCAGAAATTCAGTGCTCACAAAGTGATATTTACAAAGCCGTGAAGCAGGAAACTTGGGTATACAGAGAAACAAGATAAAAACCAAACCATCCGAAGTGAGTGCTAAGGCATTCAAGTCACGATGTTAATAACCCACATGTGAAATAAACTGCACAAGTGGTTCACTTCTCTCTGCAGATCTGTCTGATAAGCATTAAGTCCACTTAGAAATTCTGTTCTTCCTTTTAGTTTTGTCTTGGGGGAGGGGGGTGAAGGATAGGGGACATTTCTGTTCCCTCCCCCCCCCAGGAAAAATATATTTGCAGAGAAGACATAAAATGAAGAAACTTGCACCAGAAATGGCGTTGCATAGATTTTTTCCGAAATATTCATGCTGATTCGATATTCCCGGAGCCTTTCTTTTTTATGAACTTAACGTACAAGACGACTGCACCAGCACCAAGAAGGAGAAAAAATGCAGCGCCTCCTATGGCTCCTCCAGCAATGGCGCCTGCATGATTCTTCTCCGCTGCTCCTAGAAATAAACCAAAAAATAAAGTAAATGTGAAATGATACGATGTAACGTTGATTGCCGCCAAAATGCGACCTACCAAACCGTCTAGCCTTGGTTTATGCGACGTGACCAGCTCCTTTGCGCTCCACCCCCCTCACCCCACCTTCATTCCGGCGGGGAAAAGCCATGGCAACGAGGTCTCTAGTGCCTGTTATTTTCCCCAACGGCTCAATTTGAATTGAGATACACACCTTCCGTATCTGGTGATTCTTGGCTGAGACTGGATACTGTAGACCCATCTGAGCTGCCTATGATAATCGGTGAAATCGAAGAAACAACCTGGTTAGTAGTTGAGCCTGATGAAGACAGTGAAACAGTCTGAGGATTTGAAGAAGCGACAACGGGCGATAGTATTGTACCTGTCGTGGATTCTGTGACACTTGCAGTAGTAGCGTCAGAAGCTGTTGCTGAAGATGCTGTGACTGTAGTAACAGTGACGTCAGTAGGAGCTGTTGACGAAGGTGCGACACTGGTGGGAGGGAAGTCGTTTGTGGAAGTCGCTGTTACAGTAAAAGTGGTTTCTGAGTAAGTCGTTGGAGATGCGGTCTCGCTATCCTGATTAGTGGCGTCAGGTGTCACTGTTGATAATGTTGTCGTCGACGCAAATGGACAAACGTTACTTGCGAATGCTAAGGACGATGTCACAACCGGGGAGGTTGCGTCACTTGGCATCGCTGATGTGACATCAGAAGCTGTCGCTGATGATGGGATAGGATTGACGTCAGTAGCAGTTGTTAACGAATGTGTCGAACTACTGATAGAAGGCGTCACTGATGTTGTCAACGCGGATGTCGTTGTGTCGTCCGTGAGTGTTACTAATGGCGTTTGAGTAACGTCAGTGGAAGCTGCCGTGGCACCAGAATCTCTGGTTGATGACGAGGTCAAAGTAGGAATTGGTGAGGGGGTGGTCAAAGCAGCAGTATCGTCAGAGACCGTCATTGAAGCGGCCGCTGTTAATGTTCCAGTAGTGGGGTCGTCAGTAGCCATTGCTAGTGAAGTTATTGACAATGCCATTGATAATATTGGCATAGTATTAGTAGTAATGATGTCAATGGAAGTTGCGGCTGCCGTTGTAATGGTGAGGTCGGTAGGGGTCAGTGATGACGTGGATTGTAAAACACTTTGTGAAGATGAAGAAGTTTCACGTGATAGCAACACTATACCTGTGGAGGGCACTGAGACACTCGTGTCAGTCACATCAGATGCTGTCGCTGAGGATGGTGTCACGGTGGTAACAGTTACGTCAGTCGGCGTTGCTGCTGACGCTGGCATCGTGGCAGTGGAGGAGGACGAAGAGGTCGCTGACGGGTTGCTCACCGACATGCTGATAGCCAATGCTATCGTGGAAGCCTTGGCGGAAGCGACGCCAGTGGCTGTCAATGAAGTGGTTGCCATGGTAGACGAGACGTCAGTGGCTGTTGAAAGGAATGTTGTCATGGTAAAGGGAAAGACGTCAAAAGCAGTTACAGACGAAGTTGCCTCAGAACTGACGTCAGAGGTAGTGGCTTGAGAGGTTGTATCCGTCAGATACAGAGCTGGTGTATCTGTTGGGTTCCCCCCAGCTCCCCCAGTTGCTTGGTCCCGTGTGTATGCGCCGTAAGACACTAAAAGAAATTAAGGTAAGCCCGTGATGAACATTGTCATAAACACAATGCACATCCTACATATGAATAACACGCTCAAGACCGTTTCTCAGTGCGCCGAAGCTCGCACTTGGCTACAAACTCAAGTTCGATATAATTTAGTTTAGAGTTTAGTTTCGCGTCGATTCGTTTATTGATGCTCGTCGCGCACTGTCTAAATGAAATAAAAGTTTTAAAAAAGCTGAACAGATAGGGTTGGAAGGAGGGGGGCCACCGGTGAGGAAACAAATCCGAAGTTGTAAAAAAGTTGTATAAATACGGGCGACATCTGTAAAGGAAGACAAAATACTTAGATTTCTTTGTAAACAAGAAGGAGCTAATTAAGCTTTCTTAAATAGCTTGAGAGAATAGCTAAATTAATAACGAAGAAAGACATCGATGTACCGATGAGAATATACAATTTCTTTACCAACAAAAAATTCTTACACATGTCACACTGCACTCCCCACCAGCAAGATCCCGCGCACACAAGCAGAGAAGAACTCGACGAAACAGGAGTGGGATTCACGCTAATGTTAAATGATGCCGACGTCATGAAAGAAAGAAGGCTTGTGATGTCCGTCAATGACTCCGTCGGTGACGATGACGTAGAAGATGAAAACGAAGCCATGGAAAAAAGAGGGCTTGTGCTGTCCGACAATGACTCCGTCGGTGACGATGACGTAGACGATGATGCAGACAGTGACGCAGTCAATGACGTAGACGATGACGTCGGGTCAGAAGATGAAAACGAAGGGCTGCTGACAGATGAACTGACGAGCACTTGACCTGGAAAGACCACGTAGATGAAATAGGTAAGAAAATATCGAAGGCTATTGGAGCTCTTAAACGAGTAAGACCATTTGAATCAGTACAGACCGCTCTCCAAATCTATCACGCGCTTATTCAACCGCATTTTGATTACTGCAGTTCTGTTTGGGACGAATGCAACGCTACTCTGTTTGATAAACTGCAAAAACTGCAGAACAGGGCGGCTAGGGTTATCACTAAGAGTAGTTACGATGTGACTGCTAATCGTCTTCTTAACTTACTCCGCCAAGACAATCTCGCTAAACGTCGGAAAAACTTAAAGCCACTCTAATTTTTTAAATTAAATGGTCTTGCACCGGATTATTTACAGGACCTGTTTTAAATTCGCACCACAAAATATAATGTCAGGAACTTTGAAATGAAGCTTAATTTGCCCAAACCAAATACCAACTATCTCAAAAAGAGTTTTAGCTACAGTGCGGCCTCAAAACGGAACAGCTTGCCCAACAACTTACGTACGATCGAATCAGTTGGATCTTTTAAAAAAGAAATGAATCGATTTTATGAAAATGAGGGTGAGGCTCCCACACGGCAACCTTGTAAAACAGTATTCTTATTACTATAACTACGTACTGAATTTTATTGTACTATAGCTATTGTATTCTTACTGAAGGTTTCACAGTGTATAAATAAAGCATGTATGTATGTATGTATGTATGTATGCATGTATGTATGTATGTATGTATGTATGTATGTATGTATGAAGCACTTAAGAGCGATGATGTAACGATGGAAGAGGAGGGGCTGGTCGCGGATGACGTAATTATGACGATGAGGCCATGCTCAGTGATGCTGAGGTCATTGGGGCATCAGAGGAAAGCGAATTATTAGCCGAAACGCAATTTAACACCATAATTAAGGGTTTTCTGGCGGATAACGATCAATCAATTGCCTCGCAGGCTTGACTAAAATGCTGAAGGCGAGAGACCTGATTATTATTTTCAATCTATTTTTTTTTTTTTTTAGATTTCGCTCTGTTCGTCCAGGCTATTTTTAACCTCAGCCCCATGACCTCGCAGTTCATATTTCACAAGACGGACCAATCAGAATCTGTTCTTTTAACGACTAGTCTCATGACCTCACACGAAAAATAGATTGAAAAAATTATCATCGATAGAGCGCCATTTCTAGGGCATATCTTCTGTTATCTCGTCCTCTCCCGCTGGAGGTGACTGCCCAAAGAAAACATTGGTCAACCATCAAATCCTCCGTCTCAATTTAAAGATCAATAGCTCTTATTTTAAGGTACAGTAATATACCAGTTAACAACAGTCAAGGTAAATCTCTTTCATGGTAGATTTATGAGACTTTGGTCGGTCGAGCTATATGTCCAAAAATTTATCATTATCATCGTTTTGAGCAGGGATGTCGTTCTTTGAATTATTGGGACTCGTGCGAAGACAGTTTGCCAAGTGATCGAAAAGCTCGCCATTGATAATTATTATTATTTTTCTTTTTTTAGGGAACTTGTTATTTGTTGATGGTACATACACCATCTTGGTATCGTCATCACGTCTTACAAGTCTTCTCCTGGCAAATGAGAAGAAATCATGCGAAAGCTAACTTCTCAGAAAGTATCACTCACCGTTCGAATAGCTGCATTCGCACACGTAGTTACACCTCGAAGGCAGGGTAAACGAGGCTGACGTAGACATGAAGGAAGTGGCATTCATTGCAGCTGCACTGCTTGTAGAAACAGAGCTGGCGCTAGTGCTGAGTGAAGATTCGTCCGTATAACTTGCACTCACTGAAAGACAGTGTCAGTCTGTCAAAAACTGACGTCTTTATTATTTAAAGGAGCAGAGACGACTTCGCTGTATTAGCCTCGTCCCCTGGTTACAATCTCTGCTTGTGAATTTTAAACAATTGATGATAACACTTTACAAAGTTGTTAAATTTTCTCTTATATTTACGACACAAATACGTAATATAATGAATGTGCATTTCTGGGTATATATTCAGTCATCTGCGTTAAATAACAGCATGGAACAGCTGAATAGGCGAATTTCACTTGATATCACTGACTCCAAAAATTCACAAAATGGAATGGTGCGTTGGAGATAGATGATAAGCGAAGTTTCATAGACAATGCATAAAAGCTGCCTTCACACGACGCATTTAAAAGTGGCAATATTTACAAACCGTAACGTAGCCATATTGACGTTTGCAAATTTCGCACTTTTGATCTCAGGGCCGTAGCTAGTCTTGAGAGACTAGCTAGGGGGACACGAAGAGTTTTAATTATTCCTTTCGGAATTATTGATACCTTGTTATTGTTTGAAACCTCTTGGCGATGAAATTTTGCCTTAAACTTTTTATGCTTCTAAGGTTTTAATTTTCGGAGGCAAAAAACTGGGAGGCACACCCCCCCGTCCCCTCCCCTTGCTACGACCCTGGAGAGAAATATCTCCTGAGTTCAATTCTGCCTACTTTGCCCTCATACTTTCGAAATTTGCTAAATGTAATCTCTTTCAATTGACTTCGTTTTTTGCTTGCCAAGCGTACTTTACGATACGGTGCTTTATAATTTACCATAACGCAGGGATCAAAGTCTCCCGACGTAAATGGAAATCGGCCTCGATGGTACATACGTAGCCGTATATACTACACCCAGGCTACATAGCCTGTGCATCGCCTGGTACAAGAACTAGAAAAACGTACGGGTGAAAAATGGGAAGATACTCCCTGGGCGTGGGACAAAAGGAAACAACTTCAAAAGGATCTGACTAGTCTTGCAGGGTCTTGTAGCATATCTGTCTGTTATGAGAAGAATATCGTAAGGAATTCGAAGAAAACGACAAAACTTTTAAGTTTGTAAAACATGTTTCGACAGAAACTTCTGTCATCTTCAGTTAATTAATGTACAAAGCGTTAGAAGTTGAATTTATACGTAAGAAAAAATGCCAATTATGCGAGTAACAAGAGAATCTACATAAAACGTGACAATGTGAGAATTAAAAGGATAGTTTTAGGTTTACATGATGTAATTGCTGATTCAAAGAAGGTTGTTCTCTTTGAATATGAATAGCCTCTTTTATCTTAAGCTGGAAACTCGTAGAGGCGTGATCTAGAATATGAAAACAATCTGCTGAACACAAGGCGGGACAATGTTCAAAATTTTGTAGATGTTTGAAAACGTGAGAGGCCCTATCACTGACTAAGTGCTCACGCACGCGTGTGGAAAAATGTCGGACTGTTTCACCGACATAACAGGCATTACAGTCCGCACATACAAACTTATAAACCATAAGGGTTTTTACCTGAAAATGGAAAGACATAAGCAAAATGCAAGCGCTTTGGAACAGTTCCGTACTTCCCGGCTACGTCGACAAAATGAAACGACACCTAACTTCGAAAGTAGGAAAGGCCAACGCCCAAAACCGTTCCATGCGCGAAAAAGTATCTTGTGATTATTGAAGACGGCACCTAGTATGCGACTATTTGTGTGTGGCTTTGTGAAGCGAACACCCATATAACAAAATTCGAAGAGAACAGGCCGCAATTGATTGTAGCTAATATCTGAATGCAGTAACTGTTCATTAGTAGGATGCGTATTAAAAATGTGTGCAATTCCACAATTGGTTTCATCCTGCGCCAACTGCAGACCATTTTAGGAGAAGCCACCCACAGAGTGGGTACGTAGCCTCGTACGTATATTAAAATTTTTAATATCCAGCATAAAATCTCGCTTGATTAGCTCCTGCAGAAAGCTGCAGTGCTTGCGAGTGCAGTACTATTGCGTCAACCATCCGTTCGAAAAAAAGACAGAAAAAGACAGACTTAAATTTATACTACAAGCTTAACGTTTTAATCAATTCCGTCATAGTGTATGCTCCCTAATGTAATCCAAAAAATAACGGACTAAGCACACGTAAACTAATCAAACAGGGCACGCTCATAACACACGCAAAATTGCGTGTGCACGCAACAAATAAAGTCACGCGCTTAGGACTGCATGCAACTGAAAGGCAGCAATGCATGAAGAAACTAAGTGCGACAGAATGATATTATAAGTATCTAGTTTGTCTTACATTACACTGATATTGAAATCATTTGGTTGAGAGCTAGTTATCTTACCTTGACTGCTACTACTGCTGCTGCCAATACTGCTACCGATACTACTCATACTGTCGCTGATATTGGCACCACTGCTGCTGCTGATGCTGGTGCTACCATGTGAGGTCGGCACGAATAAGATGAACATCCAAATTTTCGCGGCGACTGGGACCCGCAACATTTCCAGAGCTAAACATGTAAAATTTAAGACGGGGATGAAGAAACATTACGGATGCGTTTGTGAGTAATTTCTACTGAATTTCTAATTGATTCACAAACGCTGAGCAAAAAGATATAGCAATTTAAGACGGGGATGAAGAAACATTACGGATGCGTTTGTGAGTGATTTCTACTGAATTTCTAATTGCTTCACAAACGCTGAGCAAAACGATATAGTAACCCGCTTTGTGTTTACTTACAGCTGGCCTTGGTTTTTGGAAAAGCCAAATTTTAAAATCTTATTTTGAAACATATCGATGTCAATGAGAAATAGTTTCATTCGAAAGAGAGAAAGAAAAGTATTATTTCCGTGAATCGTTTTGCATGTTATCCGGCATTTCGTAGCAAGATTGCATCTCTCGCGCGAGATTTGACTAAACAAAAGCCTGAAACCTTTGTGTTGTTTCACAAGAAAGCTGAAGTAACTCAATTGTGAAATTTGACCCTTGCATCGATAGTAAGAAAAGTTAATAAACATCTCGCATTCTCTCTGCTCTGCGATCTATTCGGAGTATACCACCTGTTTCGTGAATTATAAAACTCAACTTGAACTCTTTCCTTGAAATCTCTCTCGTATTGGAAAAATCCCTCGTTATTAAAACAAGACTCAACTGATATTCCGACTGATGAAACGCTCGTGAAATCTAACATAATAAATGGCAAATTTGCGCTTTCCTGAGTACAAAATTTCATTCCAAAGGCTGAGTTGAAAGAACTCCCAAAGAAACAATACTTCCGCAACATTTGTGAACATATGTAATTAACTGACAAGGCCATGAAGGCACTATGATAACAGAAGTGATTTTGACTCAACGTGGCTCAAAAGTGAACTTCAAAACTTCCTGAAGCCATTAAAGCAACGAAGGCTGAACATACCTTTTAATTTTTTTTTACAGTGAACGCTATACAAAGTCTGCGTTTTCCTCTAGTTCTGCAATTTTTTAAACTTCTTTGATGTCAAGTACGGAATCACCAATTAACTCTGCCGATACTGACTGCAAAAGACTAATGCGCTGTCCATAAAAGCAGGAATTGACTGAATTACAACTTCTGACTCCTTGACGACCTACTGTTAGTAATTGCGTGAATTTTCTCGAAGAGGGGACATTCGTTTTTTTTTTTGTTTTTTTTTTTTTGTTTCAAATTCAAAACAAGAAGTGTTGTGACTTGTGTTTCAACTTGCTGCGTTTTTAATGGTATACACATGAAATTTATGTGAATCGACCATGGCAACCGTACTAGAAATAAGAAAATAATAAATAAGGGCGATGACAAAGTGAAGCAATTTAACCTTTGAGCCAATGAGCAGAGGTTGGATTTCGATAGTTCAGATGATGGCAGAGAGGGGTCTTCAGTCCTGCTGGCATGCATGTGTGAGTGCGTATAAACTGTGATGACGTTCAAAACCCGCCGATGCCAGAAGAATATCTTGATACAGCGGATAAGAACTCTAGTCCCTTTATGAAGCCTTCATTTCGTTTGTTTCATGTTTTTTGCTTGGGCCTTTTTCATTATCCGCCGTTTGAATAAACAAAACCAAGAGATTGATTTTTGCAATCGCTAAGTTCACGGTTAAGTTCCAGTTCACAGTCGGCGCATGCCGAACAACAATTGCTCGTTGTATTAGAAAAGATAATTAAGATTACAGCTGCCGATGCAAATTATCTTTCTAATACGTAGCCTGTATTTATTCTGAAAATACGTTATTCATGTCTTCGCAAAAGTTACCCGTAAAAAAAATATATTGCTTTAAACTTGTTACCCGTAATAGACTTCCACTTGTAAAGCCGGTCACTTCAAAGTTCATCGAATCGGCGACGTTCAGTGCGTAAACTACATTAAGTTGTTTTCTGTGAAAAGCACACAGATTTTTTTCTGCAGTTATACCACAGGCCCCGTCTCGCACAATACTGGATTACAACCCTGTGGGACGTTACAGAACCCACACATGCACTGTTCGAAGAGGGGGACGGCTATTCATAGAGTTATTTCAGTAGAGTTAGAGTTAACGACTGCCAAAATCCTGAATTCATGATTTTGGAAGGGTTTGCTTAAAGTTTATCTTGCATTCTTAATTGGCTATTAAAACCAAGTATTGAATGACTTCGTTTCGTGATTGGATGAAAGGTGTCTTTCCTTCAGTACGTGAGTGGCTCTGTGTTGATAACCGCTCTAAATTGCTAAACATGAACTCCTCCCTACGGTTTGGGGGAACAAGGGAACATGACTAATTTAGACCGGAAACAGTGGAACAAAGACAGAATATCTCAGGGAACAAGGGAACACAAACCATTTTAGCAGATACCACGCAGCTGTTTACAACGTCTAATTTCATTGGATCTGACTAGGACGCAGCTCCATTGCACGTTTTGGGGGTTAGGTTTCATTGTTTCTGTTGTTGTTGTTTTTTTAATGCTCCTACTGTCTTCTGAGCCAATCGCGTGGGCTGTTGTAATAGCTACGTACTGACCCCATTTTACGGATAAGAAAGGTGGGAAAAAGTTCGGAATTAATTTAGGGAACAAGGACGCTCCCCTGGGAGGCCCTCTCAGATGATGATCGTCTCATTTCAGCCTTCGACTGACAAACGCTACCTTTTCAAATTTTAATTTTGCCTTTAAAACGCCAGTAAACTACTGTTCACTGAAGTGATATTTTCCTGGTTGTTTTCTCTGCTCTAAATTTCACTTCAAACGGAATCACTTTTTCGACAATCTTTTTACAAATGGCATAGATTAACTCCAGACCACAGTGTAGTGGCCAGCTAAACGACGCCATTTTAGAGAGAGAGAGAGAGAGAGAGAGAGAGAGAGAGAGAGAGAGAGAGAACCTGGGAACAAGATTGGCTCAACCCTTTCGCGCGATTGGCTGCCACAGGGTATGGCGTCATTTTGAAAGCTTCCGCGAGTATTGCTGACGCGTGCAAGACCAAAAAGGTTTTAATAAGTTTTCATTCATTTTTACATAGCACGGAAAAATAAGTTTTATTTCAGGACTTTTCAGGACAGTAATACCACTTGCTCTCCTTCGTGAGTATCTATCTTCCATTACTTATATTATTTATGGTGAATTGCTCAGCTATAAATGATAAAGACGTTCAATCTAAAGAGTTTTGGTCACCTTACCGGTGCGCTGAAGACATCAGCCGATCTGCGCTTATCACAACTTGTGAAGGTCTTGAGAAGCCTCTGTTTGGCATTTGGATTTGATTTGAAGCTTTTTACAATATAATCCTTGTTTTTCCACCACGGGACAAGACACAAGGTGTTCGTGTGGAGTTCTAGCCCTGGCCGACTAGAAAACATCTTTTTTGTTTGCGCTCTTTCTCTGCAGCTGATGACTCCCAGTCATTCATGTAGCAGAGGCCCGATTCACAAAAGTCGGGATACCTTTTAGGTCCCGAAAGCTATTTGCAAAACAGCGACCTGCTTATTCTGAAAACCCCCTGGGGCCGGTTCCTGAAAGGAGGAATAACTCTATTCCAAGGATAAATGTGCCTTATTTCAGGGATAACTTTATCCCCGGAATAAATTCTGTTCCTGAAAGAAGGAATAGCGCTATTCAGGGAATAAATCTGGGATAAATTTATTACACCTTGCGAGGTAGTAATAAATCGCTATTCCAGGGATAAATCTGCAAAAACAAGATGGCCGACCTGTTGCTGTTTGGTGGTCTTGCTAATGCAAGACGCGCCAGACCGCGGCGTTTTAGGCTTTTTAATGCACATTTAGAAGAGTACTTAAGCGAGAACGATGTCAAGTCAAGATTCCGTTTTGGTAGAGACTCCATAAATTACCTTGCCGATTTGTTGTCTGATGATCTAGCGAGAAACACCGCTCGTAATCACGCACTTTCGCCACTTGTTCAAGTTCTTGTAGCCTTACGTTTCTTTGCATCTGGAAGTTTCCTAGAGGTAATCGGCGATACATTCGGGCTACCAAAATCCACGGTCTCACGATGCATAACTGCAGTATCACAGGCTCTAGTACGCCGTCAACATATGTTCATTGTTTGGCCGGATGAGGACAGGAAAACTGTAATCAAACAGGCCTTCTTCGCCAAGAACGGCTTCCCAGGTGTGATCGGGTGCATTGATTGTACACACATCCGCATTCAAGCGCCACGTATCAATGAAAACGACTTCGTGAATCGTAAAGGATACCATTCTCTGAACGTACAAGCGATTTGTGATCATGAAGGTGAATCATACACTGGGGGTACTGGGGTCAAAGCACAGGGACAGGGGGCCCATGCAGTCTGTTTTCGTGTGCCCTGTGGTACAACACTTCAGTGAAAAATATTTTATGTTAATTGTACCTCATAAAAACGACTTTATCGCTAGTAATCTTCATAGATTACCTTCTTGAAAATTGAGAAAAGTCTTCTGCGGTTGGGGTCTGGATTTACAAAAAAATAAAAAAAATGTATTACCCTCAACAGTGTAGAGAAAATATGGGTAATGTTCTTAGGTTTAAGTCCCTTTTTGCCTAAAATCATGGGTATTTCACAGATTTTACCTCTGGGTACCAAAGTGAATCTCCTAATCATTATTGATAAAGCAAAGCATCACCCCTAAAATTATTACTATTTGTAGATTATAACAACAAATGCCACATTACTGATTAGTGCAACAATTCTAATTCACAAGCAAGCAAAAGGGAGTACCAAGTGGAGAGAAAATCCTTACTACATAAAATTGTTCACCATCATTTTAGGTACGTTCACCAATGTGGTGGCAAAGTGGCCTGGGAATGCACACGATTCCTTTATCTTCCAAGACAGCCTTATCTATGACAAGCTAAATGACGAGATAAAGGACTTGGAAGATGGCTTCCTGATAGGTGATAGTGGATATGGCTGTAAGCCTTTTATAATGACTCCCTACCCCCATCCAAGTACACAGCACCAGGAGGCCTTCAATGAGGCTTTAGGCAAAACCAGAGCAAAAATCGAACAATCATTTGGAATCTTCAAGAGAAGATTCCATCTCATGCATTCTGAAATACGAATGGATCCCGTCAAGGTTTCGCAGCTAGTAGGAGCCTGTGCAGTTCTGCATAATATTGCAATTCTTCGAAATGACGTGTACGATCCAAGAGAAAACCTGTTTGAGAATGACCAACCAGATGTACCCCCATATGATGGCCCTGAAGATGGGTTGAAAATTAGAGATTACATTTGTGAACATTACTTCTGAATGTTTCACCATATTGTTGTTGTGCTGTACATGATATCAAGTTGTTTCCAAATCTGTTATTGTTTAAATCATAGCCTCTACTAACTATGTTTGCGTATACAGGCAACCAAATCAAAAGATGTGAAAACGAAAAAAGGCAAGGATGAACTGCTAGGTTCATGATGAAGTTTTCAACTCATACTTTACTTTTTAAATCAGACAGACCTTAAAATAAAAAAGCACACTTTTCCCATGTATTCCCATATTCCCATGAATAAAAAAACAATCATATTGAAACATCAGATGAGGTTAATGTTTGAAACATACTGCATCACACAAAAGAAAAAAATACAAGTAAACATATTTTGGTAAATGTCAATATTTAATATGCAGTATATATTCAATAATTTTTTTATTGCAATCTCTGATTCCAGAAAACAACCACATCCTCTAAGGAAGGAATTATTTTGGAAATTCCAGAGAGGGGGATGGGCAATGCTGACAGGATTTCCCAAATAATCTCTCTAAAAAAACACTAATCAGAAATTAAGTCTACATGAGTAGAAGTTCATATCAAGACTCCCATGGTGGGGGTGTGATTATTTTCTGGAATAATTGCACCATAAAGATAAATTTGAGGCAATATCAATAATTTTAAATATCAAGGTAAAAACTGACAAGAATGGAATGGACCTTGGCTGCCTGCGATACTTGAGATAAAAATGCATTATATAATTGTCTGAGTAATATGCACATCTGTAATACAGCACAGATCTTGTAGCAAACACAGCACATGACAAAATGCAATGTTTAAATTCATTTGTAGCTATGTTTGTTCACTACAAGAAAATTTTAAAACTCCAGAATTGACCTCATCTTTTTATCTTCAATGAAGTGTATCTGCAATCCATTAAAAAACCGTGCATGACTGTAATTTTTGTTTTTCCAAGTAATCACATAATTTTCTCAATTTGAGCTGTTTGGAAAATACACCATCCAGTGATATTAATTTTGACTAACTGTCCACAAAACACGTTCACTTTCAAGACTGAAGCCTTTCTGAACAATGCCTGAGATGGAAATTAGCCAGCTGGCATTGTCTCAGTTATACAACATAAACTATGTTGTATAACTGAGAGACATCTCCAGCTGGTTGATTTCTAGCTCAAGTTTTCTTTTCTTCATAACCAGAGTTTCCTTCTGCAGCCACAGTGTTTCACACTGCAACTGCAGAAGGTCATCCTGAGTGGTCTTCTTCTTTCTTTTCCCACCACTCACTGGTGCTGGCTCCCTTATCATGGGTGAGCTTTCAGCCACATCACCATAAGTTAGCCCTCCTGCCTCAAGGGTTGTAATGTCAATTGTTTCAAACATATTTGCTTCGGCAGCTACAGCAGGGAGAGCTTCTGCTATCACATCTCCTAAGACAACAAGAAAAGTTATGGATAAGAAGTTTCTTAGGGACATCTCCTTTGTTACACACAGGAATATGTATCTTGTACATGTACATGTGTATTATTTGAACTCCATGTTTTAATGGCTGGTTTCAAAAAGTTGTATCAGTAATTTATAGGTACCCTTAGTGGATGATTTTCCTTTGCTTTATAGCTGACTGATACAACATTATGGAAACCTGCCTTAATAAAGCAGCATACTCAGATGACATTTGATATAATCTGTTATTTCCAGTGTTTCATTTCATTCAGATCTGGGGAGGTTCCAGTAATGAATGTATTGTGATTTCCTCAGACGTATATACATATAATGATTCTACAAACATAGCCCAAGTACCTTTCCATGAAAATGACGATTTGGTGCACTTGAAGTTTTTGGGGCCAGCAAACACACACAGAAAGAATGAGTGCAATGAAAAAACAAGGCACACAGTTTCTACAGAATGTTGTCCAGTTTCTGGCTGGTACCAATTTTCAGCCAAAAAAAACTTTCCTCCGACATTTTTCGTTGGCGTTATCATTTTCATAAAAGAATGGATTCCAAAAGGGAAAGGAAGGTTTCAGCTACAAATTGATGTGTTTTGGGGGGCTTTTCAAAGGCAAACATTTGTGATTTTACTGCACTGCTACTAGAAGTAAAGGAGTAAGTGGTTTGGTGGTTAATATCCTATGGAAACTAATATTTTTGGTGACGTTGAAATTGATCAGGAAATCTATTATTACCTCAGAGAATTCAGTTCTGCTTGAATTATAGCATTAACAACTTGAAGGATTGATTTTGATTAGCTGTTCCAGTTTTCCATCACACAGTGCATCCTTGGTCAAAAATTTATTTCATAAAAGAACAAAACAACTTGTAGCTTGTAGCTGTATGTTACAAACCAAATTTTTTACCGAACATGAAATCTTAGATTGCAATAGATACAAAAGTTAAAGTTTCAGTCAGTTTTACTGCACCTTTTTGTAAAAAAGGAAAAGTAAATCCATTTTAAATTAGATTAGCCTATGACAGCTCAAGAGTTTCCGAGAAGAACATTGCTTACATATATGGCTGGAAACGGGACAAGTTATGCAGTAGCAAAATAAACATAACTTCAGTAAAGTTTTTCGTGGTTTCAAAATAAGACAACTTTCCATCTTTGAGGAAAAAATTAGCCATTTTACTTGCTCCTGGAATAGGTTATAGTATTCACAAACTTAAGTGGCTGGAAACTGGGCAACACACTGTGCAAGTTATACAAGTAAATATATGGATATGCAAATGAGAGGCACCAAATAATTCAATCAGGCAAAAAGGATTTACAATTACATAGTGAAAACAAGGATATGGTCAGCTGATCCTTTTTTTTTTTAATTTCCCCTACCTGTAAACAGGTTAAACTGTACCAACCTTAAAAATACATAAATCAGTACACTAAAAAAATTACACATGGACTAACCAAGTTTCAAGACTTCTTTCAAGGCTCGGTTTTTCATTACTTCAAAAGTATCTTGAAAATGTTTTGGAGTTGTGACGTGATTTTGTGACAGCCGGGAGGTAGTTGAAAAGTGCGGCTGCAAATCAAACCCTTTTATCGATTCCACTAACTTCGATTCTAACATAGCAGTTGATGTTTCATTTCGATTGGATCGTCCTGCAACGTGTACTCGTTTCCTTTAATCCAAAGGATATTTGGTTACTTAATTTAACTTTTTCCCGTTAATTAAAGCAAACAGCTCTTACACACGTTTAGATAAGGATTACCTTATTACTACGTTGCAATTGCTTCTCCCTTTCCCGCAACGCCGTCAAGTGGAGAAAACAAAATGGCCGAGTTCGAAATCGGCCAGGCGTTGCGTGTCAAGTCAAAAACATGTCTCTTATTGTCACATGACTTAAATTAAAATATTTTAAAATTGTTTTCAACAGGTTTTCAGTTGCGGTTTGTGTGCCCTCATGTAAAATAATGGTCACAGCGGTACTCACCGGACTCAAATCCTCCTGTTATTCCCGAAAAACCGGGCGTGTTGTCATAAACTTCGACGATCATTTTACTTGTTTCGGAGGGCTCTCCTGGTGCCGGTCCACCACCCGTCTTCCTTTGCGCCTTTTTTTGTTGGCTGAACTCCTTCTTGGCCGTGCTGAAGAGCCCTTTCCATTTCTGCTTTACTTCGTAGATGGTTCTGCTGGCTACACCAACGGCATTAACCTTCTCTGTAATGGCTCTCCATGTTTCAGTTTTGGTTTTATTAGTCACATTGTCGGTAAACTTGCTTTGCAAGATGCCTTTATTTGCCTCCACGTTTTCTGTAATTATTGTCAACTTTCGGGTAGTAAAATTTGGTTTCCTTTTTCTTTTTTCGGCACTGTTTCCGGTATGCTATTCCGAGTCCATGTTGACACAGATACAGAAAAATTTCGTCCTTCACTCCCTTCGCAGTGCTTTAACCCAAGGCAGTCCGCGCGCATTGCACTTAATTTCCCGCCAAACCTGTTTGTCAGGTGGGAATCCCCTTTGCTAGAAGATTTATTCCTAGAGTAGCAAACTTATCCCTGGAATAGCTATTCCAAGGATAAATAGTGCTTCCGGAAACCCATTTTTATTCCTGGTATACTTATTCCTAGAATAGCAGATTTATCCCTGGAATAACTGTTATACCTGGTATAATTTATTCCTCCTTTCAGGAACCGGCCCCTGGTGTTTTGGTATGTTTCAGGAGCCTGCATGTTTTCTGCGACAGGATAAGAAAGGGCCAAAGTTGTTACAAGATTTCGTGGCTTAAAACGTCTTCGTATATTTAAGGGTGCATTATTCTGGGACTATTTCGTTTATTCCTATTCCGGTTTAGGATGAGTGGAATAAAGTTTTTCAAAAGAACCCTAATTCCGAAAACGGAATGGTCGTTTTGACGATGACCTGAAAACACACGCTCGGAATGGTCTGAACAAGACTGACAATTCGGCCGCTGCGCGCGATTTTCTCGCCAAAATCTCCCTAAAAGAAAAGTATTCGGATTAAAACGTATTCTGTTCATTCTGCTATCAGGAGCTGAATAAACAGGATGCTATTCCATTCATTCCGAAATCGGGATAAGTCGCAAAAGAACAGTGAAAAGGAACATTCCCTGTATTCTTATTAATGATAGTCCTAAAAGAATGCACCTTAGATACGTAAGGAATTATTCCACCCGAAATAGGCACGAAAGTTGTTAAGAAATTTGTTATTCATAAGATTCACTTGATTGCAGAAGCAGTTCCTTTTTGTGCAAATACAGAGCACTGACGTGTAAGTAAATAATTAACCACTCGCCAGGATGGGCCCCTTCTTTATACAGTAATATCTGCTGGACATCGAGTCTCCGAGAGTAAAACAAAGGACATTGGTTGAACAAGTCGCTATGTTCATCCATTTTTCCTTAAAACGGGCTTAATTGATTGCTCATAAAATCAAGGAGCGTTAGTCGCTATTAAAATATACCTTTTCACGGTAAATCCGCCATATTAGGAACTATTAAGATCTTGGACGGCAAAGTCAGCTGCAACGCCACTAAACAATAGACTTTAATGAGCAAAACAATGGCTCTGCACGTGCGTTTTGAAGTTTGGTACATTTCTTTCCCGTTCTCTGCTAGTCTACAACGTCAAATGACCAAATCTCAAGTTATAAGGAAAGGGCGAGTACAAAACGGATAATTTTGATTTTCTTTCTTTGTTTGAACACCGTTCCTCCCAATTCAGTTCGTGATAGTTCGGATAGTTTGTAGAACTTGAACGAACTGGAATATCCAAGAAAGACTTTGAAAAACGTCAAGTTGAAATTTTAAACGGCGTTTTCGGGAACGTCGCCGTTGTAGATCTTAAAATCCCTATTGGTTGTGGGGCAGACACGGCTAAAATGTACATGGAATGTATGGGATTTTGACCGACTTTGAACCAATGGAGCGCCGCTACAAAGAGGCAGACTTCAATATTTTCCTCTATTTCTAATAATTTTATTGAATCATTAGTCCAACAGAAAATTAGGCCAGCATAAGAGGTATGACGTCCGTAAATTAGAATTATAAATCCTCTCATGTCACCTTTAATTTCGCGGGAATTTCCATAACTTGGGTTAGAAAGATTTTTATGGCGTCGTTGTGACTTGAATCTCTTCTTCATACTTTTCGAAAATAATGTCAATACAAATGCCTTTTGAAAGTCCTTTTCGCTGTCAAAATACTTCTTCCGTGGCGGAGTTACAGGGGTTCAAAGTTCGCTAAAATCCCATATATTCGCTGTAATTTTAGCCGTGTTTGCCCCACAACCAATATGGCGGATTTTACCGCGAAAATGTCTATGTAAAATGTGTGTTCTAGCGTTCTAGTTTGGGAGAAAAAGGGAAATTCAATGTCGTGTGCTTACGTTCTCCCCAAGCCGCTGATTTTGGTCACTTGACATTGTTGTTTTGCAGAGGACAGCAAAGAAATGTAGAAAATTGTAAAATGTACGTGCAATGCGTGCAGACCTTTTGTTTTTACAAGGGTTGAATTTATAATGCTCAAAAAATTGAGCGTGATTCTTTTGAGCGTCACCCCCGAAAACATAGCGTTATGCCGATAATTTTGCTCCTGTTGTAGCATTGTTCTTGGATTTGAGTTGGATGAATTTCACCCCCGTTCCATCCACAAAACAAAACTAAACGTCTTCAAGGTAACAACACAACATTTTATTGGTTTGAAATGTTCAATGTCCAAGAAAAAACAAGCCTTAGGAACCTTGCATATGGATGAGGCAATCAGGCTTACAAGGAGGCAGCCAAATTATCAGAGAGGCAACAGAAACGAAATTTCAGACGCTTTTATAAAATAGCCACTTAGAGTATTACAACAGAGATTTGAGACTATCATGCTGAAAAAATTGGGCATTAATAATTTTTACCAATTAAACCTGTTGTTTTGCGGCGTTCCCGTTGCGGTTGCCATCCTCGTTGCTAAAGCTCCCCGAATAATTATGCCTTGGTGAACACAACAATTCATCAACTGTGAAATTGTAAAGGAAGTCATACTTGCTTGTTTTTCCTCCTGCCATTTTTGGTTGTAATTTCCTTTTCTTTTCCCTTTTATTTTCCTTTTTAACAGCTTCTAGTAAACCCGAGTTGCTAATTCACGTTGAAACTCGCGAAGTGCGCCGTGAGCAGAGTCCTCTGCCTCTTGCGCCGGGAAAAATAATTTTTGAAGGACTATGATGGAGAAAAATCAAAGTAAAAAAGGTATGCGTCCACCTCTTCTCGAAAAATGCCGTTAAAAGTTACATATTTTTCTAAATGCTTTAACATTGATTGTGATTTGTAGAGGTAATCAGTATGCAGAAAATAATTTATGTTGTTTAACTATGAATGGCTGAGAAATCAACTTTGTGATCACTTCGTCAATTTCTCTTTCCTTATAGGTCTCCAAAACTACTGGGGAATTCGAGGACTCGTGCAAATATGGGTATTTATCTCCCTCCTGTCATTTTCATATAGCAGTGAACACGGTGGGTATATGTCTTTAACTTTGTTTTACGCTGCCGATCGTATCTCATTTCGTGGCTTTTCACACACAACATCCAAACTTATCCAGTCAGAGAAATACGATTTTTTTGAATAATAACAACAGTCCCATTTATTTTATGTTCTACCGGCCTTTAATTCAGCTGATCTTCCTTTCCGTCTAATAAAGTAGAATCAAAACCTGTTTTCTCTCCATTTGGGTTTTCAAGTTTTCATCAGCCTTTAGCACGAAGAGAGGTCCTAATTTCCAAGAAACCATTAATCCATAACCGGCTCGCACACTTTTAAACTGTTTCCATTCTTACTAAGCAACTTTCCAATTTGGCATTTTGGGGCTCATCGAGTTCTTAGTTCCTTCGGAAGGTAGTCAGTGCTTCCTCTATACCTTGCTTTAGCCAGCAGTTTTGGCAAACGCATTCAAAAGGTACTTTTTTGTAACCTGGTCGGAAACTGTTCAGTACTTTAATTTTCTTAGAGAAGAAATAAAATCAGTTGAGAGAGACAACATTATAGCATGTGTGCTGTGCTACTAAGAGTGGCGTCCGTTTAATTCAGTTACAATTCAGACATGGTGCGCAACTAGTGAACAGGCGGCAGCGATGAATTGTGAGTGTTGTTTCTTCAGTTCGCCATCGTTAGGGATAATTTTATGTTAGATCATGTACAAGAGAATGAACTCCTTGGCAACGGGAAAGATTATGAAAATATTCCTTGAAAACCATGGAAAACTGGGAGCTCTTGAAGGCAAGGGTGGCTCCATTGATATTTAAATTTGGAAAAATTCTCACTCGATCAGCCCCGTTGTGTCAAAAGGTGTAAGGTCGAAAATTGTTTATAAAATAATTAGGATAGTACGCGCGCTGTCATTGGTCAATAGGTGTGTTTAGATGGGAGCATGGGTTTGCATAACTGTTTCGAATTCTCTCATCCTCGTGTTCAGATGACCTTTGAAATTGTATTGATCTTATCAGTGCACAGCCAAACGCAAACCATCTACACGAGTGATATTCAAGCCACTTCGACAGTGGAAGTGAACCAAACACAAACCATCAATACGACCGACCCTCAAGTCAGCTCTGTAGCTACGGTCCATACTACGATGACGACCATCGACACAGTGATGTTCAGTGAGAGTGTCTCCGTGTCCACGTGGGTCACTCCGCCGTACAAGTGCTATCACGTGTGCGTGTGTAACGAATCCACAATGGCCAGTGAGTACCGTGACGAGAACATTCATTTGGTCAGTAAAACAAAGTTTGTGCAGCCACGGTGGCATTACTTTAGAAATCTCCAGCGTCAGAGATTGGAGATTCCTGGGCTGACTTCTTGACATTCAACATTTAAGTCAAAAATTGACGTATGTAAAAGTGAGTTTACGGTTATGAACTTAGCTGCGGCCCCTGAAGCATGCGGGGGTGAATGTCAGGGGAACGAATTTAAGAGACTTCAGGCAAACAAGGAGGGCCGGTTTTTCAAGAGGACTTTCATCGCTACAGTGAAGAAAAATGGAGGGCATACGCCGACCATAGGCCTCCATTCCAAAAACAAGAGGTGCCCCTCTTGAAGGAAAAATAGTTTCTTTCCTCATGAATCGTGTAGTTTTTCCAGAGCCAGAACTGTTTCTTTCTAACTCAACGTGTAAGTCATTAGTGTTGACGAGGCTTGTGCCACTGTAGTGTATCGAGCTGTTGGTCATTAACTGTAAATATTTCAGGTGTTCAGGAGAGTTGAGCTTGCAACTTTCGCCAAGTAAGTCTTAACAGTGTCGAAAACGAGGCCGTTCAAGTCACAGCGCGAAAAAAATGACGTTGAATAAAATTAAATCACCCTAATCAAACTTCTATATATGTAACTTTTCGCTTCTTTAAAATCTTGCAGTGTACGCTACAACCTTAGCGACTTACAGCGTGCCAGAAAGCGTGACGGGCATGATGACACATAGCCTCAGTGTGTACACAACCACGGAGTCACTGAGTACGATTTCGCTGTCAAGTATTGTTAGTATGGCCATGTCTTCATCCAGTGTCAGTGTGAGTTCGACGTCATCGTCAAATCCTGGCAGTGTGGCCATGTCTTCCCCCAGTATTAGTGCGAGTTTGATGTCATCGTCAAATCCTGTCAGTGTGGCCATGTCTCCCTCCAGTGTCAGTGCGAGTTTGATGTCATCGTCAAATCCTGTCAGCGTGGCCACGTCTCCCTCCAGTGTCAGAGCGAGTATGATGTCTCCGTCGCCATATACGGCGATAGCAAGTGCCACGGGAATAAGCCACACGCCATCTGTAGGTTACACAGTGAGTGCCTGGATGTCAGCGTCAGCGTCTTTTGATTGCTCACAGGCGTATTGCTGGGAGCAGGTGATCTGTAGCACACGTAAGTACAATTTTTAGACTAGTTTTTGCGACCGTGGACTAAAGGTTAGAATAGTTTCAATGTCTTGAAACTGAAACTATTTTAGGATACGTTCGATTGACGCATTCCGGAATAAGAATTTAGAAAAATAATTTCTCAAAACCCACTGAAGCATTTTTTGGAGTTACCGGAATGCAAGACTGGGGACATTACTTTCGCTTACAAGCAAACAAATTAATTGCTGACAGGAAAGTTTTCCCAACTTTGCCTTAGGCGACAAATCTAGGGCCTATTACTTTTCTTAATTATGACTGAACAGGTTCTGGTGACAGCGACTTTTAATATAACTTTGCCGGGGTAATCATAAGATGCGGCAATCAACTGTGCAAGCAATAATCCTCCACCCTAACAGGTAACAGGCAGGGCAAAGATCGTCAAGCATATCCTAAAACTTGCACATTTGTATCGGGTGAATGTAACTAGCAAACTTATGGAAATAAACGGGCAGGCTATAATTATTTGAAAGAGAGTGGTGGTCTGTGCCAAAAATGCATGGTTCCTGGAGGTCAGAGCAAGTGTTGAAAGGCATTGTTTGATTTCAGATGCTCCCTCTCCCACGACAGCTGTTCTAACTTCCTCATCGGTTGCACCAACGGAGCCTGCGTGCCCAGGGGAGCTGGACTGCAACGGTATGTTTCACAGTTATCGAACACACCTAAAGGAAACTGCTCACAGGCGGCTTCTTTAGAACATATTCAAGCTAGAAACCCCAAAGCTGGTTAATATTCGAAAGCTTCACTTGGATGGTCAGTCATTTAGATCTCTCAAAGCCTTTTAAGACATAGAATCAGTTAAAGAGAGACCGGCTTTTAAATTCAGCTCGATCACCTAAGAGTAACCGATCAACTAAGAGGTTCCGTACCAGGGATCTGGCTCTTTAATCCTCTGCAACGAGGGGCGATCAGCCTGTCAGACTGATAGAGTCACAAACCAAGCACAATATCTTCTTTCTCAATTCACTGCTGGCTCCTACGTTTTCATGCTCAGCCGGTTGTGCAAATTGCCTCTCCCTCTCCTGTGTATTTTTTTTAAGGCGATTGTAATGGAACTGCTCGCATAGACTGCGACGTCTGCATTGAGGTAAGATGATATTAAGGGAATCAAATGACTTTTGGAGAGAATATTGCTTATTTGCGCCCCCGCAGTGTCATTTGCGGGCCGAGAGTGCAGCGAGGGACGCAAATGACATTGCAAGGATGCAAATGAAAGATATGCCCGACAAAAGTCGTTTTTACTATCATTATCAATAAACAAAACGAGGCCAACTGATACTAGAGTGGTTTTCAAATGACTGTCGAAAGTAATTACGCGATTGCGATTGCTACGCTCGGCATTGACTGGCTCAAAGGTCTCGCGTCATTTTTCAACCAATGAGAAGCAAAGCCAAAACCTGTTACGACTTACACGCGCGCATTGTCCCGCGCTTTTAGCAGGTTAACCCTTTCAGCCCCAAGGGGTGCCCCAGTGACGAGTAAAATCGTCTGGCGTTAGACAGAGTAAAATCTGTAAGTGGCACTACTGGGAGTTAAAGGGTTAATGGAGACATAGTTTCTGATCAGACGGAGAGGTGGTTAACCCTTTCAGCCCCAAGGGGTGCCCCAGTGACGAGTAAAATCGTCTGGCGTTAGACAGAGTAAAATCTGTAAGTGGCACTACTGGGAGTTAAAGGGTTAAATGTAATTGCTTCGGATTCTGATTGTCTCATTCTGCTGCTTACGCCACTTGTGATTGGTTAGAGTAATTACTCTGATTTTAGCTTTACGACGGTCAATCGAAAACCGCCGTAAGGATGCGGGTTTTAATGATTATGCAAGGATCGGTCAGCTGTGGGGCTGAAAATACATTGCAGCCCGCTGTTTTCCATTTGGCCGTGTGAATTGATAACATTTATAACTATTGTCCCCCGAAACGATTACAGAATAGCTCATGCAACGAGTTTTCGAAACTCACTTCTAGGAAAGTATATATTTGAGGAATATTTTAGGGAATGGAAGTGTGTATTTTCTTTTAAGGGGGAGTGGGGTGATTTATATAGTATTTAGCAACCCGAGATGTGGGCCGTTTGCTAGTGGTGAACATCAAATCACTTTAAGGGTATTTATACTGATCACATGATGGTCGCTATTGTTTACTCTATAAAGTGGCTATGAGGCCACCAAGAAATAGAAGAAATTTTTGCTACGCAGGTAATTCAGGCTATCCTGTTCGATATAATGCGAGGATTTTTAGCGATGGGCGGCACCCTCACACTTGACCCCCTCCTCCGGACCCCTCTCGCTTTCTTTAATTACGCAGCCTTGTTGTGATCGTTTCTATTTTTTTCTAAGGGTAATACAAATCGTTCGTCATTGCGCGACTGTGAAGGTGTCTGCAATGGAACTGCGGCGAACGCCAGCTGTGGAGTGTGTTTGCGCCCCGGAGAAGTCAACCCTTTGCTGGATTGTAGCAATACTTGCAACGGCACCGCAGAGCTTGACGACTGCGACGTATGCACTGGTGGTAATACAGGACTGATCGCGAACTATTTGAAGGATGGTTGTGGTATGTTTTAATTTACCTCGATTTAAGCAGTGAGGAAAAGGCGAGAAAAGCAGTGACAGAATCAAGTCACGCCCAAAAATAAACCAAGGGGGTATGGTTTCTACATTGTTCACAATCAAAAGAAAAGAGATTTCCTTACAATTGACTGCCCTAATGCCTCAGAGCTTGAAATATGTTTGGTGATGACCTCTTCTTAAAAAGGCCTAGTAGCGATTTATAGTTCACCCTTTCAACTTTCCACGGTTTCTGATTTCCGTTCGAAACTTAATCCTTATCATAATGGATTCCTAACGAATAAAGAAAATTATTCCTCAGTAAGGAGATGTTAGGAATCCCAAAACTAATCAATGTCATGAGTTGATGTGCACTTGAAATGCCAGCCTTCTACTCACGCCTTGCCCCTCCTCCTTGGGTAAGGGTGACGAGCCGGCTGTCATTTCAGACTAGTTCCCTCCTTAACCCAACAAGATTTTTGCCCTAGTCGTTGGCAGTGTTTGCATTTAACAGAGCAGTTAATAGAGCTCAAACCAGCTGACATACATAGTCTTTCTCCTTCTCCTTTCCTTCGTTTTGATGTTCAACAGCGTATCACCTGACAGCAATGTTAGCAGACACCTCAAGAAACATCAGTCATCTTTAAACCGGCGAAATGCAGTCCTAATTCGGCCTGTAAAATCAGGCCTAAGCAGACCAAAATGAAGCTGTCTAAACACATGTTGTTTTTTTAAAAAGAAACTGTGGTGCAAGATTCAGTGCCACCTTACACGTCCATAAAATTAAGAGGCACTGAGGGCTGGGGTTTCGTACTTTAGACGGTAGGGTTTTCGTCTGGGTAGTACTGAAGATCGCCGAAATTTATAGAGAGCACATTTTCACCCGTCTGACTCTTGCAAGATAGATTTCTTTCCACAACATTTTCAGGTGTCTGCAATGGAACTAATTCAACATGCATCGGCTGCGATAACGCACTAAACAGCGGTAAAGTATTAGACGCATGCGGAGTGTGTGGTGGTGACGGAACAACGTGCACCACGATTGTAAACGCTATACCAAGAACAATTGCAAGCTGTAATCCCAGTATTTTGGTGGTTGGAGCTGGACTGAATGGCGGTAACAAGACCGTGTGCGGTTTATATGACCAAGTCAACGGAACGCTGGTATTCAATACAACGGGTAAATGCAAGACGTATCCCAACCTCGTTCCCAGGGTCCCCCTTCTTGCCTTCCCCTGGAAAGGAAGAAGAGAGACCCTTGGAACGAGGCTGGGCGTATCCACAGTGGTGTTTTTAAATGGTTCGTCCATACGAGCAAAATTTTATGTGGCAATTTTTCCGTGATAATTTTTATTGGCTCGTGAGGATGAGAAAATTTGCCCAAATTTTGTGTGACAAGCGAAAATGGGTTTGGGTGGATAAAACGCGGCAAATATTCAGTGGCTACAATGGTTTCCAAGGATCCTCGGCTTGTTTTCGCGTGTGTCTCTGCTGTCCCGAAAGTGAGCATTTCTGAGAAACAAACAAACAAACAAACACGTCTTCGACAAATTTTGCTGTCCCTAGGGGCACCCAACCAGCAAAATGAGCAAAAAAAAGCAAACTTTTAAGGATATTCAGTCTAGGCTCCTTGTCATGTTTAAAGACTGTTTAAAGAGATGTTTTTATCAGTCAGAAAAATTTGATCCGTTCGGATTTCTTAGCTGAAAATTAAAGAGCCCGAAAATTTTAGGAAATGAAATTTTCATTTCAGAAATTGACAGCTGAATGTTACCTTTGAATAACTTCTCAGCGAACTATTTGCTCATCCGAAAATGCTAGGTGACCTTTTCAGCAGCCAAAATTGCAAAAATATCCCTTCCGAAAATTTAAGGGACTATTTTCCCCTCCATTTCCCTGATTGCGAATCGTTTTGGTGATTCTTTAGTTAAGAAAGCAGTTAATGTAGAATCCGAAAGTCTCAAAACGGGTAGACTCTCCCGAACAGATATTTCACCGAAGCTTCTCGTTGGGTGCCCCTGTGTCCCATACACACGAGACAATATAATTGCAACAAAAATTGGCACATAAAATTCGCTCATGACGAGGAGGCTTATGCTGTGTTTCACAACATGATCGATCAGTGGTTGAGTCGGATGGTCGACCGGTGGAATGGTTGATGTACAAACTGACTGACTTTGACTGAGCTAATATTAATTTTCTGAGTTGATTATCCATTATTTTCCACCATTTTTCAGCAATATCAACGAATCGCACGCATGCTCAATGTGACTTTCTATGGGTCAATTACACCGCGGGCGAGTACAACTTGTATGTCACAATTGTCCACAACGATCAACCCAGCGTGAAGATCAATGTGTCCCTTCCTGTTTATTATTACTCCTGTTCAAACCTTTCTCTGACAAGTGCTTCACCCAGCGAGGTTCTGCTTGATGAACTGCCGCGAGATGTCACTTTGTCTGGCAGTGGTTTCTTTGACTGGGCAGGCAGCGAGACGGTGTGTTATTTTGGTTCCCAGAGCACCACGAACGTCACGTATGTTGATGCCAACAATCTCAAGTGCAGAGTAAGTAATCAGCGATATATCGCATGAGCACGCGATTCATTTCTCTGGTGACATGATGTACTATGAAAAAAACAAATAAAATGTGAGAGCAGTAAAGACACGATAATCATGTTCAAAAATGTGTTTCCGCAGAAACGATCGCATTATTCAGTGTGGATGTTGCAGCAGATGCTAATTTCGATTCAGTGTATCTAGGCTCCTTGTTAAGTGTGAAAGATCCTATCCCTAGTTGGATTCGTTCAGGCGTCATCATGCTTGCTGTGTCGCTGCACTACGGCAACCCGACATTTCTCCACACGAGTCCGTGAAAAGTTAATTGCGGATAGAAACTCAAAATGTGCAGAATTGCGAGCATTGCCTTGCCTCAAGTTCTAGCAATTTTGGCAAATAGCTTCTAACTCAAGATAACAGAAGCTTCACCCAGCCTTTGGGAAAATCCTTCCCTTAATTTATGCGTATCCTTGATTATTATGCGCACTTTTTAATAATTTGTCCGAGTAAACTTATTAATTAGCATTTGGTAACTATTTTAAATGAAGAGAAGACTAACTTGATATCTGTTTTACACACGGGACTCTCTACTCTGAGCTAGTAAATTCATTTATCTAGGGGTTGATGAAACTGAGGTTTACTGACACAGAAATTCTTCATGTCGTTGACACCTCAGTAATTCAGTTCAGCAATCTGTTAAGTGACGCCCAACGAATTCTTATCAAACTTACAGATCCCAGCGGTTAGTGCCTCGACACAGCTCTCCTTATCTCTTTCGATGGACGGTGGACAGAAACGTTTTGGTTTTGCCAACCTGACTCTGGCTGCGCGTGCGCCAAGCGTAACGGCAGCAAAGTTTAGCAATACAGCCGCTGAACTTCTGGTCAATTTTGACAAAGAAGTCGAGTTTGCTGGACAGGAATCATGCAGCACCTTCTTCGAAAATGCCACCGTTGCTGAGCTGGGGCAGGGTCCAAGTTGTTCTTTCAAAACCACACAGCAATTAGAGATACTCCTTGGAAATGGGGCCACCATCTTGGTCGCGAACAAATTGTTTTTTAATGATGACGTCTTCAAGGCCCGCGGTCAACAGTTCAGCAGATATGTTAATGGCTCGTTCGCCGTCAGTTCCCCTGACATTCCAGTGAAACCTGTGCCCGTAGTCACTGGTAAGAACAGGGATGACATAAAAAACGCCAGAAACAGGGTTAAATATACGCAGAGTAGCCTCTTTTTTTAAAACTTGAGACGATTTCCTTGTCCTTTCCGAGTTTGCGAAAGAAACGCAAAACGTTACAGTGGTGAGAGCGCTTGGCTTCCAATAGTGCGACTTAGGATTGATCCCTGCACTAGGCAGCAAATTAGGGTTGAGTACTTCGTTTTGCCGTCTCCTCATACAACCATCACTTGACTTGATTTAAAATGATCTGATTTGAGGTGTCCCCAATAACCAATTGCAGAAACGTGGAATGAATATGATTAGCCAGTTCCGCGTTTTGGGATCATATGGCTAGACAAAACATCTAGGAAGAAATGTCTTGTCCCGTGTCATGAATCCCTCTTTCGAGAAGACATTCCTCGTGTAAAATATCAGACGATAGCAGTGCAAAACGACTTTAAAGATGTGTTCTTAGTGTGCCTGCCTGAGGCACTTTTCAGCAAAAAATTTCACCCTTTCAATCAATATATTGATAACCTTTCTTTTTACTTTGAAGGACCAGCGACGCTTTCTTCGTGTGGAAATCTCACCCTATCTGGTTTCCTGTCTTCTGGTGGCGGTGGCCGTCCGCTGAAATTCTCATGGTCTTTAAAATCACCTGCCAGTGGAGCTGACGTCGATAACATAAACAATATTCTAGATGGGCTCGACCAAGATGCAGATCGTATCCTAATTCCAGGGGAAACATTGACCGCCGGAACGTCATACGAGTTTGAATTGGGAGTGTCAAATTTTCTGAACCCGTCAAACTTCGAAAATGTCACGCATTCAGTCGTTAAAGCGGCTGATCCTGTTCCTTTTCTGTCTCTGAGTTCTACTGCCGATCTTGAAACCGGAGAAGTCTATGTTTCGGAAGACCTGTTGCTGAAAGTTAGAGCAGTAGTAAGTATCGTTCATGCTTTTACCCTTTCTTTTGTTTTTCTTTCATGTGACCAGTTATCATCGTCATTAGCAGCATCAGCGTTATCTTCATCATTATATCCTTCTTTTTTGTACTTTTTGAAATTTTGTTTGGCCTGCCTTTTCGTGCCCTGTTCATGTCTTTGTTCTCCGATTTCTAACCTTGTTATCTCCTGACGTTCTTCTTTCAACTCTGAATCTACGCCTCGTTCCTTTCTTCAAAGGTTGCCCCTTGCGCAAACAACTCCAAGGTGGACTTCTTATGGACTGTAACCTGCTCTGGTGCAAATGCAGCACAGAGAGTGGAAGCCAGTTCTTCCTTTAACAATACCAAAACCAGGGCTACTCTCAGCATAACAAAGGCCGTGCTGACTGGTGAAATCACCTGCACGTTTAACGTCACTGGAAGCATGAACTACGATCCCGGTGTTAAGAGCTCGGTCGCCGTGAACATCAAAGCTCTTCCGACTCCTCTCGTGCCGGTCATTGTTGGAGGTTTGATATATTTATCTCTCTGGTGTTCTCTAATCAAATGTATATCAGGAATTACAATTTGCGACCTTCCTTGTCCTATTCTTGTCCAAAACTTAGTATATGGTCCCTGAAGTCATTGAGAAGTCCTTGAAATGTTGGTGTTAAAAAGTGTACCAACCATACGCCATATTTTCCAAACACATCATTTTTTGGCTGACGCCTTGTTGAGCCACGACACATTAAAAAAAAGGTAATTCCTGATTCCATCTTTTCTGATAGGTGACAGACAAATTGGTGTCGGCAGTGGAGTCCTCAGATTAGACGCGGAAACCCAGACATTGGATCCAGATGGATCAAATCTGACTTTAAGTTGCGTCTGGAGATGTCGAGATCAAAATGACGCTTCTTGCTTTTCGGCTGTACAGAGAGGAAAGTTAATATTTGCCTCTGCTTCTGTGTGTAAATTTGATGTACAAAGCAATGAGTTTACCGCAGGAAAGACTTACAATATCAGGTTTGTGTTCACCACCAAAAGTCTCTCAGTTACAAGTTAGTGAGAGATTTCTTTGGGTTTTTCCTTACGTTTCATTAGCAGTGGGTTCAGAAGACAGGTTACATTTCACAGCTGAGAGTGTAGGTCACTGTGTCAAGTCTCGATCTCTCTCATTTGGCCTTGACCCATCACTTTACGGTATTATCTAAACAGTTTTAGAATAGAAGTCCCGCAAAATAACGGCCACTGATCAGATTGGCCCTGATAACCGCAACGCGTCTGATTGGTTCGCAACCAAGAGCCGCACCACGGATTGTAAATGCAAAATCATTCAGAAGCCGTTCTAAGAATAGATAATATCGTAAACTGATGGGCCGCATTCACCCTCTGGGTTATGGACTTCTGGTACAGATAAACTGTTGTCGCCGGGGTAATTTGTTTAGAGCAAAGCGGCGTTTCTGTCACTACTTGAGAAATAGGGAGCAGACTTAAGTTAGTTACC
This sequence comes from Astreopora myriophthalma, assembly GCA_014634185.1. Classification (NCBI taxonomy): domain Eukaryota; kingdom Metazoa; phylum Cnidaria; class Anthozoa; order Scleractinia; family Acroporidae; genus Astreopora; species Astreopora myriophthalma. The sequence goes on from BLFK01000176.1 coordinate 226,274, forward strand.
GTGTTTTCCGTAGTTCCCCTATTACCCAATCACAACAATAATTGAAAATGATCATTACCCATGAGCAGGGACCACTCGTCACGGGATCATCAGGGTATCGCCACTCAGTTCTGAATTGTTGTAGTCACAAAGTGGTTATCACTTTCGTTGCCTTCTTCGCTTTCAGAAATAAATCTAATTTAAAGCAGTTAGTGCTCCACCATAGTCTTCCATGGCTCCGACACTCGTAAGAACGCCACATGGAGACACGGCATGATATGCGTCTAGGAAGAAAAATAAGCCTAATCTGACCCCAGCCTTTTTATATTATGAAGCCACATATTTTAAAATGTTGCCACGTAGAAAAATTCAACATTGCTATCACTGATCTATATTCTCGACTGCTTTGTTTTACGTCAATAACTTTCACAACGCTTTAAGTTTTTTCTCGTTGTTGTTGTCAGTGTTGAAGTGAGCAAGGGTTCGCGGACGGCATCGACGTTTATACTGCTGACTGTGGTGGCGGGTAATCCGCCCAAAGTTTGGATGGGAGAAGGAAAGACGAAAGTTCTTGTGCAAAAGAGGGTTACATTGGAAGGATTTTATCGTACAAGTATGCAGCCAGCTAAGGTGGAGTGGACATGCCTAACAGAAATCGGTAGGATGACCTTGTTTTTTTGATAATACAAATTTTGCTGGTCATTACCAGAAAATACATTTTCAAGAACGCAGGTAATTAATCAGGCTCATTAACGTCAAAATACATTCACTTTAACGAATCGTCATTCACTTTCGTTGCTTTGAAGTTCATTAAGCATTTTTGCATATTCATGAACATACGTTAACACGTATACTGTAGGCAACCATTTACACGATGAGGCATTCTATATTGCTAATATACAAACATTACCGCCGTTCAATTTTAGTTCGGCTAGGAATCGCGTGCTGTAACCATTGCGCGATCTGTGCGACTATGGAAACAAGATATATATTAATCACAAATAATTTAAGATGGCACTATCAGACCATAACCTAATCCTCCAATAACGCAATTTCTATCTCCCTGCCAGGTTATGCCTTGGTCAACATAAGTAACTTGGGGATCGTTCATGAGTATTTTGCAAATGATGACTCGTACGTGTTTCTGACTCTCCCCGCGGGGTTTCTCAAAAAGGGATCTAAGTATCGCTTTCAGTTGACTGTGAACGACGGGCACAAGGACGGTTTGGCGACAATGGTTGTGAAAGTGCGCAGTGGTCCCACTTCCGGTTCACTATCTGTCGACAAGGCCACCGTGCAAGCGTTGTTTGAAAAGGTTACCATGAAAGGTTAGTGACATAGAGGTCGGATTCGCGAACACTGTTCCGTGAGTGTGCGCTCCCTAGAAATCAATTCTTCGGCTGACTGATCACCGTTGCTTGATATATATCTTCTGGCTGGTGCTTCAGAGGCATTCCATTTTAGTGGAGAAAAATTGTATTTAGAATTTTAGGTATTTCAGACTTAACTATGGGCAGCTTACGACTGAGCTTCGGTGAAAATCCCTTGTACTCATTTTCGAGCTAAGCAAAATAGCTAAGGACAAGGTAGCCTGTGAGCAGGAGAAGCAAGAATCGTTCTTGTTGTTGTTTTTTTAGTCTCGACTCTGTTATTGACATTATTTTTCTATGTTATAGCCATCCGGTGGACCGTGGACAAAGATGCCCTTCCGCTTCGATACGCTTTCGGTGCACTAAATAATGGTAGTGAGTGCAAAGTCTGGGGACCTCCATCTAACAGTCCGGAATTCAAGGATATAATGCCCGCGGGGTCCGGCGCTGGTAATATACTAACTCTCTGCGTGATCGTTCGGGATGCGTTTGAATCTTCTGCCATAGCAGAGGTCAGTGTCACTTCCAATCCCCCGAATGCGGCTTCTTTGAACCAGAGTTCTGTTGATGACCTATTCTCAAATGCCGTTGAGGCGCAGGTACAAAGCGGAAACTTGGATCAAGCGTTGAGTGCCATGACTAACATTGCAAGCACCATAGAAGGCTCCAATGTTACGTCAGGTAGGGAGCTATTAAAAATTATTCCACGAGGGCGCGTTGGATATGAGATGATAGATAGCCAACGAGGCGCGTAGCGCCGAGTTGGCTATAATCATCTCATATCCAACAAGCACGAGTGGAATAATTGTTTTATTAAAAACGCCCCCAAGATTAGACAAATCTTCCCGAATTTCAACTTTCAACAACAAATTTCAACAACAAATGCCCGAATTTCAACTTGCATTGTTTTGCTTCGCACTATTAAACTATAAACACAGATGCTTAAATTGTCAAAATAAAGTTTAGAAGTTGCTACCTTGAAATATTTTCATGCCATACTTTGTGGCTCTCTTTGTGCTCCCTGGTGTTGCGTTTTGTAACAGTTCAAGAACTTCTTTTTCATTGACTCCGGCGCGAAGCGATTTTCGCCGGCCGCCATTGTGTCCTCAGGGAAAACAATTTAAGCTGACGCTTACACTTACCATATTTGGAGGTTATGGTATATTAGCTCATATACCATGATAGCTAAGCCAATGAAAAGTCTTGAATTGCATTATCCAATGATTCAGTTTTTAATAA
>BLFK01000176.1:252988-279572 GCA_014634185.1 Astreopora myriophthalma
ATACTGCAATGTATACGGGATTCTTTCGCTCCTGTCGCTTCCACTTGCTGACAATGATTTCTCGGGTGATTCATTGGGACTACACTCGACCAAACTTACTATGTAAGTGGATTTCACGACAAGGGCATTGTATTCACAAAAACAGCGTGAAGCATCACATTTCTCGAGTGACATACCTGAATTCTCTACAAATTCGATGCACTTGTCCACAAACACAGGAACAACAGATCCGGGTTCGCAGATGTTCTCGAGCGGTTGAGCGAAGTATGTAAAATTGTTCACTTTTTTCTGTCTGCTTTCAAAAAACTTGTCGATTTTCTCCTTGTCTTTCCTCTTCTTCTTCTCCTCTCTTTTCTGCCGTTTCTCGTCTTCTCGTGATTTTTTCTCTTCTTTTTTCCGCAACTTGAGAGCTTCGCGTTCCTCGCGAGAGGGCTTCTTTTTGGATGACGACCAAGGCTAAAAAACAAAACAAGAACAAACCTGGTGAAATTATACACGTACACATCGCAGTTGTACTAGTAACTGAAGTTTTGGCGTCGAACCAGACCAGATGAAGTCATGGAAACAACCCAAAATTGAACAGTTAACACCTGTTCGTAAGAGGAGTTGTCCCTCTTTTATGAACAAGTATAGACCTCACCGATTTTCTTAACTTTTGTCCCACAGGCGAGCCCAGGTCATCTTCAGTTTCCTGTCAAATTCAATCAGAATTAGCAAATCCGAGATGAGCCTCAACGTAAGACTAAAACGTTGAACGTGGGACCAAAGCTTGGTAAGGTTGTGTCTGCACACACAAAGGTTGTTGTAATGTCCCTAAATTTTGATTTTGAATTTCATCAATTTATCAAAAAGAACATACCTCCTCTGTTCCAAGATCGGATTCTCTGTGAGGGAGGTCCAAATGACTGGGCTACAATTAATAAGGATAAATATGAGTTTAAATTAAAAAAGGCAGTGTACTTTTAAAACACTACTTGACATAATCCTGGGTAACAGAATGTTGTTACTACAACAAATAGTTTTTCTCCCTTCCACGCACGGCTGACTACCTGCCGCCGCTGTGACTCACGCTGTGCGAGTTTGGGCAGCAAAATTATTTGTAGGCAATTTGTACGTTGTGTGCGCTCACAACAGAGGTAATTCGTTGACGAAGACATCTGTTCGGAATCAAGTTATCACGAAGCTATTTTGTTCCAAAGCTTGCCGGGGACCATTTCTTTAGTCAGTTGTTACAGTTATTTTCTTCTAGTTTATTTTCTCATACGGTCCTTTGAGCCATTACGAAAGCTTCACAGTGGCAACTCCATGTACTCACTTTGGAGAGTCCTTTATTCTTTCGGGTGTATTCTAAAGTGGATTCATCTTCCTGACTTGAGGACATAGTTCCACCCTTTCTTGTGTCTTTCTTGGCTGCAAAATGATTTAACCACAGGTCAGAAAAACCTCAACACTCAACAAAAATTGGATCAAAAGCGCTTTTGTCCGGGATTGAAAGTTATGAGATGCACGCTCATCATGATAAACGTCACGAAGTGTCCCCTTTAGTCAAAAGGTCAACTACCTATTTGCTACAACAATAGAGTTAGGGTTATTGTTAGCTTGCGGCCAGGGTAACTGTTTATGTTCACTTGAGGAGTAAGCTTAGGGAGACACTTTGTTACAGTTCTCACCAGCATTTCTGGACGCGAATGACGTTAAGTTTGAGGGGAAGGGTTAAGGGACACTTTGTGCTCTTTATCAAAATAAGAGTGTACCTCATTACTTACAACAATAACAATGAACTTTATTTATGTCTCAAGTGTATTGAGCGCGGGGGTCCTATTTGGGGCATTAATAGGGGACAATACACGTAAGAAAAGTTCGTTTTGAGGACGCCAAGTCAGGGAATCGAGCCCGTGACACAATCCTAGACATCTCTCTCGAAGCGTGCGACCAGACTTGCAAGTATACACGGGCAGTTCCAGCATGCTCTTACGCACATTCAAGACATTACCTCACCATCCTCTTTTCTCACCTGAACGTTTTCCAGAGAAGAGCTGTTTCTTGTGCGGCTCAGTGGGCACATTAGGTGTGCTAGCGTGACCGCTGCGCTGCGTGCTCCGTGAGCGCCGTATACCGCTTTTCTTCTTCTTCTCCGGACGCTCTTCAGTGCGAGGCAGGGTCGCCTCGTCATCAGCCCCCTGGTCTGAAGTGTTGCTATCCCCTCTTTTATTTCGCCTCCCGGAGACTGGCCGACCAAAAGTGTCTGGAAACCAAAGTGCCAAGTCGACTCTCTTTAGCACGAACAATTGTTTGTTTTCAATTGAACAGTATAAAGGGAGGAAAACCTCCGAAGAGACTTTGTTTGTGAAGTTGTGTTTTCCTTTGCTCAAGAGTACTGAGATGAGTTTTGGTACACGAACTCATATTTCTCCGAAAAACAATTTACGTTGAATTTAGTGCTGAATCATGCTTCGTTTTATAGAAAACAACGGATGCAAAAATATGGAATTCTTGACGCGTCGTTCTAACTTGTTCTGTTCGGCTAATATGCCAACTACATCACAACTAGAGGTTTTTACATACGGTTTTCCAAAATAACGACAGCATGTAAAAGGATGGGCAAGAGGCCCGTTCCTTGCATGCCCCGAAACTTTTCGGGCGTATTTCGGGTGTAACAATTCCCTCCGTATCTCGAAAAGGAAGAGGTTTTAAGCTGTGAAACTTTATTACTGGTTTGTTCTTACCTATCTTGAAAACACGTTAACAGACCACATTTTCTGAATAAGCGGATCGTAGTTTTACAAATTGCTTTTCGGGCCTTTCGAGAAACGGTCACCTGGAGGTTAAACTCGAGGAAACCGAACAACCACTCCACCTAGTGGTAAAACAGGGACTTGATACTGGGAGGTCTGGAAGGCAATTTCATCGGGCGTCTTCCAATCCAATGCCTTGCCGCCATCAGTTCTACGACTATGTGTCATCAAATGAAAATTTATGAACTCGCTTGATTCTTACCTCTTCGAGATAATCTCTCAAGTGTGCTAACATCTTCTGCTGAGTGTGCAAGCCTCAAGGATGCTTTGGAAGCCACTCGCGTGTGGCTCTTGGGTTTCTTGTCTGACGGCGTGGGCTCCTCGACAATAGCAACGGCGTAGATTGTGGGCCGAGGTTTCTCGGGGGCTTTAGCTTTGTTTTTCAACGCATCTTGAATTTGGGCGTACTCTGGGTCACTGACATCCTGAAAAAAATAAACAGATGCATAATGATTTTCGGTAAGGACGTGCTGGCTGACTCAGCTCAAGAGGCCTGGAACTGTTGAGCGTGTGCCGGTAAAAGGCTTGCGCCGCTTGCGCCGCTTGCGCCGCTTGCGCCGCTTGCGCCGCTTGCGCCGCTTGCGCCGCTTGCGCCGCTTGCGCGGATTGTAGATTGTCATGCTTGTGGTCTATGTCAAGATAAGGAAGATTACAGGAGTTGCTAAACTAAAATAAATCTATGCAGATTAAACGGTGGAAGCCTCATTTCCATCAGCAGGTGTGCGTACCTCTCGCGCTTTCGTTGTAATTTCAATGTTAAAAGTTATAACCTTTCTTTTTCATTTTTTATTTTTATTTTGGTTTGTGTTGTTTGTTTGCGCGCGTTAATTACGCAGTGTTATTTAGTATTCGCCCAGATCAAAGCTATATAAGCTTAAGCCAGACTGTTATTAACGTTGCAATGAAGATGGCGCGACTCCGACGAAATATCACAGTTAATTTAAGGATGTGGTCTTCTCCATAAAATTAAAATAAATAAAATAAATGAATGAATAACAAACGAATAAATATTTAATTGTCCACTCCCCTTGAGGGGCTTCTCACGGCCAATGAAACAAAAACAAACAAACAAACAAACAAACAAATGAACGTAATTAAGAATCCCAACCAGCAGGTGGGGACCAGTCGGCCGTTTACAACGAGAATTTGGTTTTATCAAATGAGTTGATAAAAGTGAAATTACACCACCATAAAAAGATTGAAAAGCTCACACTTCGAGCGTTAGCCCTTCGTCAGAGCGAATTTACAAGCGCAGCCGAGTAGTTGAACCAGGGGCTATCCATGCAGACCAATTCCAGCGACAGCTGTTGTCATCAAGGAGGAACGTGAACCGAGTACCTCTGGATTTCAGAGTCTGGTCCGTAACCACTCGGCAACGCTGCCTCCACATAGGTTGTGGACGTTGTGAAGTTTGACTCAAACGTTGCCATGACTACAGAGGTCGTCGTGGTTTTGTGGGTTTAGCAGTGTTAGGGCCGATTTACACGGTACGACTTTGTTGCATGCGACAAGCTTACGACAGGCCTACAGCACGAATTGTTTCGTGTAAATCAAAGCTACAACTCGCTTACGACTGTCGTATACGTCACAAAAAATGTCGTAGGATTTTAAAACATGTTTTAAAACCCTACGACAATCGTAAGCACAGTCTGTGCTCAATAGCGAGAGTTGTACGCAACTTTTTACGTGACGCGAGCAGCGCGCGCAGAAAAAATCGCATACGACAGTTGTAAGCAAAAGTTGTACCGTGTAAATCGGCCCTTAGAAGAACCTACCTCTTGTTGAGCCAGGGGTGCTTCTACATGTAAATCCGAACCCTTTTTATTCAGTTCTGGCTCCGATGAATGAATATCATGACGTGTTTCTTGTCTCATGTTCATCTTCACCCAGACATCTTGTTTCGGAATCAGTTTATTATTAAACAAATTGATCTTCTCCTTGACTCGCAATGAGTATGGATCCTCGGCCGACGTGGACGAAGCCCTGGGTTGCAGTTCAGCCACAGCAGCATAGACGTTCTCTTCCTTGTGGTTTTCATTCCTAAATGTGTTGTAGCCCTCGTCATCGTTGCTCCTCAGGGTATCAGTCCCCGAGTCGGCCGCAGGGAAGTCTTCGTCCAAATTATATTTCCTTTGTGGGATTGGTGGTGGCAATTCCACACTGACGGGAGTTGTCTCTCGGGCAGATTTCTGCTGCTGCACAAGATTAGTATTGGCGTAAAGAGTATTCTCGATTAAGTTGACTTCGCTGTCATTCATGGCCAGTTCCTTGGACTTCCTGAAGGAGCGTTTCCGAGAGAGGTCCACTTGCGCGTATAGGTCTTCAGTCTTGCTCTCCCTCTTCTGCCACACCTCGTTATTAGGTGGGGTACTTCGAGGAAGCGACCCTCCCTTTTGTAAGCTTAAGAACAGCGCATTGGGAGTTGATGTAGCATATGGCTGTAATTCATCGCTTCCTCTCGAGTTCCTTGCTTGGGCTGTACTCTTCACCGCTTCTATCGAACTGTATGGTGCAATTGGCTTTGGCTTTGCCTTCTCAAACACAGCATAGGGGTTCATTTCAGGATCCTCCACAGTTACCTCTGACTTCCGGAAATCCGGCTTTGGTGAAGCAGGTTGTCTGTCGCCAAGGCTTCGTCGTCTATTGATCTCGTCTTCGATATTCGTGGGCTTCTTGCTGGGCGGTTCAGGGAGAGGATCATGCTTTCGACGGACTGAAATCTGCTGCTGTTTCTGAGACTGGCGCAGCTGTTGCTCATTCAGGAACTTCTGGTAAGCCATCTCACTGTCTCGCTTCTTTTCCCAAACATGGTTGAAGAATGCAGCAAAGGCCCCAACTACAGAGAGGAGCAAGAGAGTGTGAAAAGCATGATACTTTTATTAAAATAAAAGGGGCTATATATCACAGTATTTTCGAGGTGATTCGGGGAAATCTTTAGCTAAATAGGACTTTTAAACTCAAAAATTGGTAATACGAAATACCTTTACTAATAAAGTGGTCAATACACGACAAACAAGGTGATTCTGAACATGAATGACCATTATCTAGGCGAATAATTGTAACAAACTTTAACAACATCCATCCGACTTTTTTCGAGATTACGTAAATACAATCCATTTCAATCTTGCTTTTTTTGTCCATCCATGCAGCTCTTTGGCTTTATTGTATCGGTTTAATGTTATTCTACAGTTTTAAATGATTATTGCGTTGTTTCATTCTATTTTATAGCCACTTTGTGAGTCATAAAAATGCCTAAAATTGCATGACATACACGTAGCCCCTTTAACTGCAAAGCACAAACTGGTCGTGAAAATATGGATCAACGTTAACAGCAAGTACACTTTGACCAAGGCAAGTACTGGAATGTTTTGCCTTCCTGACCTGGCTATTTGAAATAAAGTTGCCTGACCTGCAGGAGAGTACCACTGCTCCACTAACCTTGATGTTGAAACTGTGAAGATGTGGTTTGAAATTTTGCAAACAATTTACTCGCGAGATTGGTGCCATCAGCCAATAACGAGGCAGCCACATGACTGTGAAATACAACACTAGCACCAGATGCACTCCCCGTCACAGCAAGGACCTGGATGGGAACTTGCGGAATAAAGCTAGAGAAGCCACTAAAAGAAAGAAAATCACACAATCAATGTCATTGAACCAGCCAGTGATAATTATATTTAAAAAAAGTGAATGACAATTGCCCTGCAGGGTTTTGGCCCAGAGGACTGCCCCCCCTTCAAGAACATATTTCAAAGAGCCCGAAGTTTTCTGTGTTAAAAATTCAGTGTCAAACAGAAAAGGTCTTGATTACAATAATTATGGAAATGCTAAAGCTCACAAGGCACAAGAGAACAGATAATAAACAACAACAAAAATTAAGCATATAACTGCTGTTGCTCAAACAATGGGAGCAGTTTTAGTGTTAACTGGTTAAACATCACTAGTTAAAATGCGGCACATAGTTCCAGATCGGTAAGATCTTCATGTACATTTGTATCAATCCTGCAAATGATTTTTCCCAATAGCAAGTGAGTAACAGGGTCAAGCGTTCAACAGATGCAACTGCATTACCTTAGTGTCCCCAAAGAGGCTTTCCTTATTGCTGAGTACACCAAGATGTAACCGTGGAACATTTGATAATTCAGACTGTAGGCCCCTACAAGAACAAACAAAAATACAGTTAGTTTACTGAAGAACTCTATAATGCACAAACATGGTGACTTTTTTGCATCTTGGTTATCTTAGTTATTTTGTCAACAGCCAAATTCTGACCAATAAATGTATCCTGTTTCCTTCATTTTCTGTTATGACTTGCAACAATTAACTGAACAACATCAGGCAATTTAATGCTTGCAATTTGGCCATGATTTGAGAAAATAACCAAAATATGAAAAAAGCCATTGCATGTTCATCTACTTACACACATATAAAACCCTGCAATTGATGTCAATATTGCCAGACAATAAAAAAAAAAGCGTGTGGAGTTGTTCAAGAGGCGTACCTACGGCACTGCCCAGCAAGAAGGAAGGAATGTTGAATTTAAGGTTACTTCCCACCTTCGCGGGTGCCCTTCGGAAAAAAAATCGTACGCGCCCCAGTTTAAATAAAACCCTAACAAACTATATATCATAAGAAAGCTTAATAAATGCACTTTACGAAAAAAATACAATTTTAGCGATATTTTCTTTCAGGAAGTGTCAGGATCTCGTAAGGCGTGAAACGACCGAGGGTTCTTCTATTGAATTTATCGGCTATCTGATTGATCAGTACGAGCAAAATGACTGCACAGTCTTATTCACAAGGCATCAATCAACAAAAGTGTGTCAGGCTTTTTCGATATTCTGATTGGTTGTCTAGATATCTGCATCTAAAGTTGAAGTAGCTAAAAATGTGAGCTACTTCAACTTTAGATGCAGATATCTAGACAACCAATCAGAATATCGAAAAAGCCTGACACACTTTTGTTGATTGATGCCTTGTGAATAAGACTGTGCAGTCATTTTGCTCGTACTGATCAATCAGATAGCCGATAAATTCAATAGAAGAACCCTCGGTCGTTTCACGCCTTACGAGATCCTGACACTTCGTGAAAGAAAATATCGCTAAAATTGTATTTTTTTTCGTAAAGTGCATTTATTAAGCTTTCTTATGATATATAGTTTGTTAGGGTTTTATTTAAACTGGGGCGCGTACGATTTTTTTTCCGAAGGGCACCCGCGAAGGTGGGAAGTAACCTTAAATTTGTCTTGCTATCTGCCTCATTTCCTCTTCAGCTTGGTTCCTTCTATGCTTTTCTCAACACAAAATTCAATACTCTCATTACGTGCCCACCCTTTCATACTCGTGTGAATTTTCATAAATGTACATCAAAAGAACATCACTTACGGTGATATGAGGTGAGTGTGATCTGAACCCTTCTCCTGTCAAACCCAAGGTAGGTTTCCAAAATGATCGTGTCTGGCCTTGTAGAACTTCGCCAACAATTTTGATGATGGAGCAGCGGACCAAGAATCAGTTCAACAGGATATGGGTCATTACACATGGCACAGAGCATGATCCTAAAAATGATAATTAATGAATTAATGATGATGATTAATGATGATTAATTAATTAATTAATTAATGATGATCATGATGATGATGATGACAACGGCGATGATGATGATGATGACGACGGCGAAGAGGATGATGATGATGATGATGATGATGATGATGGTGGTGGTGGTGGTGGTAATGTGACAACACTGATGAGGATTTTTAGGGAGCAGGGATGGCGCAGTGGTGACAGCACTGGTCTCCCACCAATGTGACCCAGGTCGATTCCCAGAAGGTACGGCATAGGTGGGAAGAGCTTGGGTTGGTTCTAATCTTGACCTTACTCCGAAGGTTTTTCTCCATGTACTCCGGTTTTTTCCCCTCAGCAAAAACCAGCACACAGCTGATTCCAGCTGGCTGTAAGCTCTGCTCCAAGCTCATGCATGGACCTTATAGCAGCTGACACGGGTGCCACATATATGTATGCTTTTGGTTTGACTTTGTTGAGCTGCCTAGTTGCCGTACTCTATGATGGCTATTAGCGAGACAGTTACTAGATATTTTGAAAAGAAAGCTTTTGTTGAGAAGAATCAAAACGACAAATAGGACCCTCAGCCCTCAGCCCCCAGTCCAGCCTCATTAAGAACTGCCAAGCCGACTAACAGTTTTTTTTCTCTACAGATGTAGCTACTGGTACATCAAAAGCAGAAGCTTCTTACTTTATATCTGGCTCGCTGTCCTTCAAATCTTCAGTGGATAAATTTGCGCGAGCTTGTTGCTTCAAGTTCTCAAGCAGCCCCCTCATGGCATCCACAACTTGGGTTTCGTGAATCATCTTCCCAGCAGAGAAGCGGGCGACTGGCAGATCAATGAATGTGGCATTATACCTACAAACCATGACACGCAAATTGTAACCATTAAAATTAATTATACAGGCTGTTGACAGATACATGTATATGCAGTGACACTGAAACAGACTGAACCAGTGAATGCAGGCCTCCTCGATATTTTTAAATGTCTTTGCAAGAGAATTAATTTAGACATCCCTACCTAGAGCACAATTCTTGTCCTTCTTTCCTCAGTTGGTGAATAATGTCATCATTGTTTGGGTTCTTGGCAAGGATTAAGAATGTTGGCGGAGGAATCTGTATCGGGTTTGACTCATCGATGCTGTCATATTTGGACTTGACACTTAGTTCATCCAGACAGTCACGAACAAAATCCAGAGATTCAAGAGAACCATAAACACAAAAGCAACCTGAAAGAATTGAGAGAACATGTACTTGAATATACTCTACTTACCATACAGTGCATTTCAATAACTCTACAGTTGTACAAATAAGCTTCCAACAGAAAAAAATAAAATTAAATAAAATTAAAATAAGTGAATTTGCTGAAATAGGCTTCCAACCAAAAAACAAAACTCACTTTAGTTCTCTGGTACCAATATTTTCCCACATTTTGTTATTATACATGTACCACAGATCTGAAAAACCTTAACTCTTCATGTGACACTACTAAGTCTTAAGTCTTAAACTAAGCACAGCATAATGTCAGCACATACTGGAATCATTGCTTTTATGTTGCTGATTCACAACTAGGGAACTTCCTTCTGATACTGATCCAAGTTAGTAAGAGCCTGCACAATAATCATTTATCCCCTCGTATTGCAGGTTATGGCTCGCGTTTTTTCCAGTTCAATTTACAGTCTGAGTGTGAGGCAAGAGGGCCATGAATTAGACTAGAAAAAACAAGGACCCGTAACTTACAGTACGGCAGGATTAAACGAGGCTAGTAAGACATTTATTATTAACTCAAACAGGAAAGCACACTCTGAAATTCAGTGGGTCGTGCTGTAGAACAGGGTCGCAAACTTAATTTTGGGAGCACTTGCCATTTGGGCGAGCAACATAGCATGCATACTATCTGAGAGATATAATGCAACAGATTATTTATCACCTTGTGAAGTCACGTCATTCCCTGACAGTGCATATTCAGGAAGATCCACATCACCGTCAACGAGCTGATAATCGAGTTCGTACATCCGACCATCCAGAGCAAATTCCAGACCGTCTGTGTCACCATAGGAACACTGCGTCTGTACAAACAAAATCAAATCATTGAATATAGGGGTCTGCTCCCACAAATCTCCTACATGTACAGCTAAATTTCAGTGCATCTAAACTAAAACTCAGGGAAAAAATGTTCCAATAAACTGGAGGGTTGTATGTGTCCTGGTTTGAAATTCATCATAAGCTTACAATTTTTTAAACCAGTTTTGTTTTCATTTCTCATTGTTTCAGCTTATGTTAATAAATTTAAGACAACAGAAAGCAAAAAATTAATGAAACTGGTTTAAATATTCTTAAAGGAGAATTAAATGTAAACCACAACATACACTGCACATAACCATGGTAACATTTTTGCATATTATCTTTGTTATTTTTTATTATCTTTGTTATTTTTGGCACATGATTCTTAAATTCTGCAACAAACTGTTGCAAGTTGTAAGGAGAACAAAGTACTTTTTCTCCCTCTGTTTTCATTGTGTTGCCCAAATTTCTTCCCTTCAATTGGCTACAATTCACTACAGAACCTTGTTACTGTTTGTTTCTTGGAAAACTGCCCATGATTTTAACAAAATAAAAGATAAAAAAGATCTCTTACTACGAGTGCATGTACAATCCTTGCATTGTAAACATTCTAGACAGAACAACACATGCCTAAAATACTTTTGGGCCCGATAAAAATGCACTACGAATTTCAATGAACAGGTGGTGTGAATAAGGATTAATTAACCAAAATTTTGGATACCACCAAACCTTGTTTTTGACTTAACAGAATTTAAATGCAAAGATCATTACTGGTTGTTTATAGAGAAAACTATAAGAGTCACTGTGAGTCCAAGAAAATGGGGAAGAGATCTAGGGACCAATACACTTCACTGGCATGACATATTTGTTAGGTCCACGAGTATTTGTAATGACCTTAAGCTTAAAGAGTTCTATTAAAAAATGACACATCGTGTAATCATAACAAAGAAGGATCTCTGTCCTCATGGAATAGAAAGCAATGACAACTGCTTCTATTGTGACAACCCCAACTCAATCATGCATACTCTTGTAGAGAGCAACTCCTCTAGAATATTCTTTGATCAGGTATTGGATTCCTTTAACAGAGGCAATGGTGTCACCTTAAGACCACCAGTACTGTATGTGAATGGCTTTTCAGACTAACGCTTATTCATGACCAGTATACAACTAGCTTAATAAAAAAATTCAACCATTATGCATTATTTGCCAAGCGCTTCCTGTATACTCAAAAACTGGACAAAGAAAACAGTACTTTAGATGATTTAATCCCAAAAATCACCTATCGGCTACAGCTGGAAAAATTCGGATGAATAGTTTGTTATATACATGTACCTCAATGCGAGAATAGCTCTACTCTGTAAGCTGCTCTTCACTTAGTTTGATTATTTTTAAGTTTTTGGTAATAATGGTCAATTGTATCTTTTTACACTTGTACATATATATTTTGCCCAAGCTGGAAAATGTTCAATTTAAACAGCATATGTCATGTAAGAAGTTACCGTTTTTTTGTTGTTGTTGTTGTTGTTTTCTTTATTTCTTTATTTCTTTATTATTGTTATTATTATTATTATTTCATAACTTATTTATAACATTTAGACTAAAACTATTTTTGAATAATATTATGAGTAGTTTGTGTTTCGGTAAGAATAAAGAATTGTTTGTTAAAAAAAATAGATAAACAATAAAAAAAGGATTAATTAAACCCTTGGTTGGAATAAAAGGTTGAGTGAATACCAGTCCCATCATCAAGAAAATCTAATGCCATTTTCATTGAGAGAATACTCACCCGAATTTCAGACTCCAGTGCTTGAGCAAAGCCTCCACCTCCAAGAATGAGCAAATTAATTTGGCTGTCATCACTATCCAAGGTTTCACTGCTGTCCAAAAACTGGGGCCTGTAAAACAATAAAATATGCACACAAAAATCTCAACAGACAATGATTAAACTCCACGAAACAAGGACCAACATTTTCTATGCCAAATATATGAGAAAAGCTATGACAAGAAATGTCACATTTTTTTAGATAAAAACAATATATATGTATATATGTATATATGTATATATGTATATGTATATGTATATGTATATGTATATGTATATGTATATGTATATGTATATGTATATGTATATGTATATGTATATGTATATGTATATGTATATGTATATGTATATGTATATGTATATATATACTACAGATGTAAAAGTAATTGATGGTATCAAAATTTGTTGTTTACAGATGATATTTATAGCAAGTTAATTAAAAGATTAAACATATGCCAACAAAGAACTAGAACAATTGCATTATTTTAAGTTTTGATTTGTTTAATAAACATTGATTTGTCAGTGTTTTTTTTTTGTCATAGTTTTGCAAGTTTTCCTCAAATGCAAGGGCTTCACTCTTATGTATTCAAATTTGAACACTACAAACGTGTCTTTCCCACCTTTCAATGAGTTCTTTTCCACCAGCAGGGTGCAAAATAGCATTACGGTAATCTTAACTAGAACAATAGCTGCCTTGTCTTCTAAGGAGGTCGAGGAGAAAATAAACAGCTCGCCATCAAACACTGCAACCAAAGCTTCCTCATACTTGAAAGCATTTAGAGATCCTGTCTGTTACATTTCATTATCATTTGGAATAAAGGCTGAATTTGAATGAGTTAGAAAATAAGGATTGAATACTCAAAATTCCTTAAACCAATGAGTTGTATTTACTACCTAGAGGCTATCAGCAGGGAGGCAAAGATAAGGAAAAAGAATTCAATTGAAATTTCAAGTTTGCTTAGATACAAAAAGAAAAAAAAACCCTCAGACAAAAGGCATTGTTCGTGGACTTTAAGAAAATCGAGGCTGAAAATTTAGAGAACCACATGTACAACAGTGCATAAATGATTTTCTTCTCACAACCACATTATGGCAGTCTAGCGGGCCTGCTCATAAAAAATGATGACTCTCCTTCTAAACTAAGGTGAAAACATGTTTAGAACTATCAGTGAAATTATTAATACAGGTGCAAATATCAAGGTCACTACTAATGTCACTATTTTTTTTTTTTCTCTCTAACCGATTGATTTATTACTGGTCAAACATAATAAATACTTGCTTTGACACCTGAAGAGCAATGCACAGTCTGAACTTATGCCTTGATATTCTTGAGGAAGTTTTAATAAATTAATGAACATGCCTTCAGAGAGCCTTGAGAATTCATAGAACAATTCTTTTGTCACATTTGATATTATTATCTGGACATAAGAGAACTACTGCAGATGAATTGTAAATAAAGTATTAAGGCAAAATCAAAGATTGACAGGCGTTTATGGCCAAAGACGTTGATTCTAAAAAATCATTTCTGAAATCTCTGCCTGCAGGTAACATTTAAATTAACTGTCTGATCCTCTGGTATGGGCACAAAGGAAGCCACTTAACAACAGTCTCCAGGGAAAACCAGAAATTAACAATTACTCGAAAGAACACGAAATCACCGACGCAACATGTTGAATTTGACAGTTTTCCCACACGTTCTGCATGAAAAGTGACGAACAAGAAAAAATATGCACATATCTTGCCTGAACAAACCTTTGACTTTCGTCCACGAGGGTGACGAAAAGGAGACAAAAAAACGAGTTCGCGGCGGCTTCTTACAGTCAGTTTATACACATTGGAATGTAGCAGCGTTAACTGTGCAAATATTTTGAAATATGAACTGGCAAATAAACTTAAGCAGTGAAAATTTTCTGTGTATCTAAAGAAAATTTCAGCCATGAAGGGAACGCTGAACTTGCATAAAATTATAAGATTCGCTGTGGAAAAAAAGTGCTCTAAATACCACAAAATTACAGCGAGGAATCGAAAAAGTTGGGAATAAGGTTTACAGAATTTGCTTCATTCTCCACCACGTGCTATCTGAGGTGAAGGAATGAAAATCGCTAATTTGATTAACATTATCGTTGCTGTGTATGCAACTACAAACCGCCTGTACAAGATAGATACAGTACCTGTAGGTGGTTGTGGCCACGATCTCTTGCATGAGGCGATCTCGACACCTCTCCGCTCCACTAAGACATCTTGTTGCGCTATAAAGCAACGCGATGTGATTGATCAGGCCAATTTCGCGATCACTGTCTAGGTTGTCAAGTCGTTTGTAGCGATCATCTTCACTCAGAGCGTCTTTGATCAGCCGAATGTCCTCCTGAGAAATCGAAGGGCGAGTATTAGGTTCCAGTTTCGAAAACAATCCCGCTGACTCAAACAACAATTCCTGAAAATCGGCTTTGGCTTTTTCAGTTATGTCCCGTCGGTATGTGTCGAAGATTTTTGTTTTGTCTGCGTCATTTAAGTACTGAAAACTTTCTTCGTTTTGAAGTACAACGGCTGCGTCAACCCACATGGTGCCGGGTCTGATCTGCGGAGTTAACTCCAAAAGTTTTCTAAATTCGTTTTTCATGCGAAGCCGCTTCTCCTCGGCTTTTAACTTAACTGCATGATTCTGAAAAATTTGCTCTGCTTGCGGCAAAGACAAAACGTCGAAGGGAACACGTGGATCGTCCGTAAGCAAATGATCGCTTTCATTCCACGCCGTTTCTTCAGGCAAAACAATCATCCATTTTAAAAACTCTTTATGGTTTCGAAGCGCCTTTTGGCAATTTTGCCAGTTCCACTGACAAAGATCCATCGAAGATGCAGTCGGAATAAGTTCCTCCAATGCACTAGGAAGCCTTGACAAGTAGCCATTTAATTTTCTCTCCTCGAATTCTTTCCTTAGCTTTCGGATGTGCTTGTTGAAGAGTCTCTTGCACGCCTCCAGCCCGCATAGATCGCGGTGAATTTGAAATTCTCTTTCATTTTCGACAAGTTTTTTCGTGTTTTTCCAAATCACACGAAAATCCGTAACCGTTCTATCTATGAGCCTTTGAAAATCCTGTACAGCTTTCGCTAAAATTTCTCTCTGAGATCTTTGTGCCTCAGTGAAAGGAATAACTTTAGAACGCACCCTTCCACGGTCGATGAGTTGTGCCAAGACAACAAAGGCAAGATCAACATTAACGCTTTCATGAGACGAAGTTTCGACGATAGGAACATTCAACTTTTTCGACTGAGCAAAACGATGAACCTCCTGCAGTAAATTGAGCTGTGTGTCGTCACATTTCGTCGCTACCAGAACAAACGGTTTCTTACTCTTCTGTACATACGAGAGAATCGATGACAACAATCGCTCTTGCTGTTCTTCAAGCCGTTTCGACTGAGTCGCTTCGGCATCATAAACCACCAGAAATCCATCCACTGTAATCTTACCCCCGGGTAGAAGGACTTGCTCGTAATCACTCTGCAAAGCGACCTGATCTCGGCTAATGTACATCAGCTTTTCTGGGGATGAAAGTTTCGAAATAGCGCACCGTTTTGGGTAGGGTACATTTCCACCTCGCGATAAAGGCATAAGAGTGGCATCGTCGATAAATTCTGTCTGCTCTATCACATGGATTAAAAATTCACTACCATCCTCTGCTGTCTTTAAAGCAGAACCCCAGTACAGGAAATGATCGTTATTCAACACTCTACCGCCGAAGTCAGATGAACTAAAAACTGATGAATGCTCAGTGATATATTCGTCGGCCAACGGCCGCACGAACCGATTACACAAACACGACTTTCCCACGCCATAAAACGCTTGATCTCTGTCTAATCCAGACAAACCAACAACAGCAATGTTAACGCTTCGAGCTTCGCCCCCTTTCTTTGACATAACGAGGCTAGGAAGCCGAAGCGAGAAGTTATTCTCTCTGTCCCACTCACCGCCACACAATCGCCGCCATGTTCAAGGTTTTTTGTTTGAGTTTCGGTAGTCACGTGACCAATGTTGTAATGGCAGTCCTCAGTTGTAAAAATACTGTTGAGGTAAGCGGGTTCAAATTCCGCAATAATCAGAGATGGGGCGCCAATGAAAATAACCCGCGGCAGTGACTCGTTTATTCACCGATACGAACCCTAACTGACTCCGCAAAAATAATAGAGGTAATTACCTATCAAAGGAGGGCTTTATTCCGACCGGATGATTCCAAACTTGGGGCATTCCGTGATGGGGCGCGGAGCCGTAAAACCGGATCGTAGCATTGTTTTCGCGCGCAACCACACCACGCGATTTTTCGTTATTTGCGAAAAAGGAAGATTCCGATATGTTCTGGACTTTTATCAAGGTTTATTTCTTTATTAAGGATTCCCATTCTATTGAAACAATCAAGATAACCGGGCTATGAATAGAAAAGCTTTGCCGGGTCGGAATTTAATGTTTTCTTATCAGCTTTGTTGTTTTATTTGGCAATTGACAGACTGAGTGTGTCGGCTTGCCTCGTCTTGCATACAATAACTCGAGTTTTATTTGCACCATTAATTTCATGTCAAACGATCTCCAGATAGTGGACTAACGTGGAACATTCGTTATACTATTTCCAACGGTCAAAATGGTCCAAGCTTAAGGCTCGATGAATATAAGAAGAGTATTAAATTTAAACCGGAAAATTTCAACCTCTTATAAGATTTATACCCCTAATACACTTAAAAACACGTCATTCAATCAACTTCTAGAAAGGATTTATGATAATTTATTTTTACCAGACTGTCGCATTATCACTGGGCAGATAGATAAACACGGTTATAAGTATCTTACAACTGATTGGAAGTTCAACGAAGTGAGATAAAGACTTCCGTAATTAACTCACAGCCTATAACTATTGTAGGTAATGTTGAGCCGTTATTCCAACAGAAGCGCAGTCGACTCATAAAACTTTGCCAATCATTTTCCAAGTTTTGTTCCAACTGACGAAGAAATGAATTCAATATAGCCTACTTGTCGTCAGTATCTATATTTTAGTCTATATATACACCCACTAACTCAAAATCACTCAGGAAATATAGCAACCTGTTGCTTATAGTTTTCGTGATCAGGACGCGCTTTTCAAAATAGTAAAACAATACGTGGAAAATTGCCACTTTTACGACACTTTTCAGCAATGACAGACATCGATAAAATTATGCATCTCTGCGGTTTTGGCGATTGTTTTAACTTGTCTTGAGGTCACGTTTTGGCTAGAATTACTTCGTATTCGTCATAAGAGATATCTATTTCGAGCTTGTTCATGCCAAATAAATTTTCAGTTTTACTTCTATTGCAAGCTGCAACGAGTGCCGTATACCAAGGAACATTCCGTCCTAGATACCCCGCCGTTAGCTCAGGTGGGGTGAGCAGAATTGATCGAAAATTCTGGCTCTACGTTCAGTGTATAAACTGTATTGAAAATACGAATGGAAAACTGTTAATAGGAATGAAAATCAGTTAGGCTTGGTTGTTGTGTACTTACAAGGATAAAGATAACACTTACAAGGATAAAAATTTAAAATACGGTCCATCGCAGCTGTACGTCCGAGAATCCAGATAGCCTGAGGGTAATTTTGTCGTAAACAATATTATATCAGCCGATACTTCAATTAACAAGTTTATATTGTCGTGCCGACTGTACGTATACTCATATCCGATCAACACACAAAAACAGTTGAATCTTTCAATTGCTCTAATGAAGTTTTATAACATATCACTCCGAATGTCATCTCCATATATAGCTGTCCATTAACAATTAATTTCATCATCTCGGGTAAGTGAGATCGGAGTGTCGTCACGCTCATAGTATCCACACCTGTTAAACAAAACAAAAATCGGCCAAAAAAATTGTTGTTGTTGTTTTTCCCTAAAATGGAAAGTTAGTTGCCCTAAGTCTGAAGGAACGACATTCATTTTCCCTAAATAGACAGGAGCAACTCTACGACAAAAGGTCAAAACACAAATTAAGCTTCTACTGAGAAACGAACTCAAACTACCACAAAGTGACAAATGAAAATTGGAATGCCTTGATCTTGCCTCAAGAAAAGGCTGCGGTGACCGTCGCGTTTAATTGAAAAAAAAATTTGATCTAGAAATTAAATTATCATCTTGGTACTTTCGAGAGTCGAATTGCTGGGCGAATGTAATTGGATTGACCGCTGACAAGGCGCAACGCAGGGGTAAAGTTACCCATGCGTCTTTAAACTACTTTATTAGTTAAGCTAGTTTAAGACGTTTTGTACCGAATTCTGACAATTTTCTTAGGAACAATCTTTCTGCCGAAGCTAGGGGCTCGGTTATTAATGCTCGCTGTTAGTTAGCCTACGTAGCTGGCCTGTAAAGTCCCGCCTCTTCCTGATTAGCAGCTTCTGGATTCGGCGTAAGGCTACGCTTGCCTTTTGATGGACAGCTTCTGTAAAGCACTTTTAAAAGCAACTAAAAAAGGCATACATTGGCCTTTTTCTCGCAAGTTGGAGCTTTGTGTGCAGTTTTGTTTTTGTTTTTGCTGAAAACATTTGTGACAGCTACCTTTTAATTGGACTGCACCCGCCCACATCTTGATTCAAGATTACTTTGGTGAGCGAGCAAATTTAATGCAGCCCTGCCTACCCGTTTAGAATGCAGAATGCGCTTCCAAAAATGGTAGATTTCCCGGCACTGTCGCGTAAATTTTATGCTGGTAACGCAGTTGAATGTGAATGACTTCACACGCGCGTGAATAACTAAAGAGCCCCGCTTGCGCAAAATTTACGCGATCCACCTTTCTTCGCTTTTGAAATATGCCGCAAGTTCCGACATTATATTTACTGAGGTCACCAAAGGATTATATGAACTGAGAGCTGTGATAGCATGTCCCTTGGATGGAATTTAGCCCTTTAGGCACTTTCAATCTAACAGAACTAACCAGCCAGACCAGGAGTTTAGAAAGGTTAACTCGACAACGCCTTCAAAATTACCGCACAGCGAGGATGATAGGCATGCTCCTTTTAAAATATATAACGCGAGGGAATATCATACCAAACTTTTCTGACAAATTGCTTCATTTTACCTGCAAACTCGCCGATCTGACCTCGTGCCAGGTCTGACAAAAAGAAAGCGCTCTAGGAGAGCTAATGGTGTAACATCGTTTTGAGTGAATGTCGGTCAAACTGAGCATGTAGAATATCGTGGCCGCGGAGATGGCTTCGAGCTGTTCTCAAGCCAAATAAACCGAAACCAAAAGTTTATCTTCGGTGAAAAAAATAGTGGCATTTCAACGTATGCAGTTCGAATCTTTAAAATGGATTGCCCCAAATCGAGCACGGAATATCAGATTGCACAGTTTGAGGTCTTTGTCACTAAGTGACACATCCTGTCTTCGTATAATCACTTTTTAAAAACAGACGGCGTTTCGACCCACGGACTTTGAGCCGGTTTTTCCATATGCCACGAAACTCGATCGCCATTAGCCTGCTCCAGGCTCCCAGATAGTCGGGAAACCGAAATCGGAAAAACTGCGCACGAAAAATGTGTGGGAACTCGGGTCGAGGCAAGGCGGGCGCACTCTTCGCGCACAGTTTTCTCTATTCGCTTTTCCAGACTATCTGGGAGCCTGGAACAGGCAAGATCGCTATAGGACGCAGCTCTATTGTTTCTAGGCTTACGCACGTTGCATATTTATTTGGGTCCATTGTCTTCTGAACCAATTCCTAGAGCCATCGCGACAGCTGCATACTGACCCGATTTTCCGAGCGGACAAAACCGTGGGAACATGAAGAGGGGAAAAATACGCACACCCACAAATAAAGACAAACCTCTTGCAGCCGCTCATTCCTCGCCTCAATCGCTTTTCGGTGCCTTTGAATTTGCTCAGCGATTGGCCAAAAACAAGCAGCTTATCAGCCAATCGGAAGCCAACACGCTAGCACGCATTTTCATTTTCCCGCGCTTAGAGCGGGCTACACGTATTTGTTGCGAGTTCTGATTGGTTCTGAACCAAACCATTTGATTGCCTCATCTGTTGTAATTGGTCACAGAAATAACTTTACTACTGCCAATCACACAATCATATCTAACTACCGAATCGATAAGAAAATTATGCCGCATAACTCGAGAAAAATGAGTCGAATCACCTTGTTTAATTTTAAAGTACCAATAATTTTATTTACATACTTTTGCTAAAAGATCATTTTGCTCTTTTCCTATCAATAAATCAGTTCCCTGTTAAGTCCTATCTCACATTTTACACTCGGGTGCTATTTTCAAATATTTCATTCCAAATAATAATTATTTTTTGTTTGAAGCCCTCTTTCCACTCCATTTAAGTTGACTTAGTGCGTTCTGCGTTACATGCTTTCCTTTGGTGACCACACTCTTGGGAATAATCTTTACAACCTCTTCGACCTGCAAACGAAGACCAGTGCCTCGTCAGTAGGAGCATAAGCTAAGCGAACCGAACCTTCCTTTCAGAATTCACGATAGCGTTCTTAGCTGGGTTTCATTCTGAGGGTGGAGAGGAGAGGGAAATTCATAGTTTCTAATTCGATATCGCCTAATAATAAATAAATCACCGCTTAAAATAGTGCTCTGTCAAATCGGCGTTTAGAAATTAATAACTTCCGATTCTCGGGTACGTGGAAGCCGGAAATAAAGTAAAGAGGACGTAATGCACTTTGAGATCCTTCAACTGGCAAAAAATCGAAACTTTGTTATCACGCATATAAAATCACTATTTTTAACGTGACACTTGAAGTGATTTTTGCGACGCTTTATCTTCTAATTAGAGAAGTTTGAAACTGCATAAACAATGGGCTAAAACGTGCTGAGAAAAATAAGTGGTCTACACTCAAGACCTTTTATAACACTTGGAAGGCCAGTGTCCGATTCTAGAGAGGACCGGAAACATTTACGGCTGAGGTACTGACATCATAATATCATGACTCCAGACAAAAGTATGTTATTTGCACGATTTATTGGAAGTTAAACTTTAGTCTATTTAGTCTCACCAAAGTAGGCACAAGCGCGGACACCGTTCGTGTTTTGCACGTGTTTCGGCTTGAATTTCAAAACCCTTGTGCTTATGGCAGGGCCACTGAAATTAGCCGGGATAACGAAAAAATGCGTTTACAACACATAACAGACAAAAGGGACAATTTAAACAAGGACTGGCAAACTGAAGTAACTAGACGGCTGGTACGCCTTCGCAAGAGACAATGTGTTCGATATTAATTTTCGTATTGCAATATGGGTTACCTGTTGTCTGGCGGAAAAACTCCTGAAATGTCGTGGCAGCTTTTTTGGATCAACTTCACCTGCTTTGTAAATCTCTTCCAATACCAGTCTAATTCGACGACAAAAAACAATACTAAGTCGCGACAAGAGATCATCAAGCTAAGAGAGTGAAATCCCCATATAGCCCCCATATCCATCCTTTTTCCTCTGAAGTTATTTTTACATCATCGTGGTTGTTACCAGTGCCACGCGGCAGGATAACCCTTGCGCGTCCGTTGCAGATACCACGCAGCTGTTAACAACCTCTAATTTCATTGGATCTGGTTAGGACGAAGCTCTATTGTTATTAGGGTTACATAGAGTTCATTGTTCCTGTTGTTTGTTAAATGGTTCTATTGTTTTCAGAGCCAATCGCGTGGGCTGTTGTAATAGCTGCGTACTCTGTCTGTTGACTCGTCTTCGTAATCGTCATCGCTGCTGTACATAAAATTTTCAAACTCCAAACCCGATCTTTCGTTTGAATTATCCTCTAATACCAACCAGTGTTGCAAGTTCCTCTTTCGACCTCGTTTTCCAAATCTACCACCTAACACTTCTCTGTAATCTCGTCCATCGACAAAATGTATTTCAGGCAAGTCGACTACTTGAAGTGCACCTAACCCCAAAATAATTTTTTCGCTACAATACATCTTTGCATCTGTTTGAAACGCATTTGCCTATTTTTTCCCATTTTTGCCAAATCTTGACATTTTGTAGGCTTCCAAAACTTACAAAAAACTAAACATCATTTGGTACACGACCGAATCAAAAGGGGCATGGGTCTATTCCTGATTTGACGTCACAAACTATTTTGCATGCATGTTTACAAAGACTTAATGGCATGTAAATCAGTTCGTGACGTCAAATCAGGAATAGACCCAAGCCGGTTATGGACCAAATACTGTAAGGCTCAGTTTTGAAGCCTATAAAAAGTCAATAAGCCTATAAAATTCTCAGTGTGTTTCAAACAGGAGTAAAGATTTATTTTAGCGAAAAATATATTTTGGGGTTAGGTGCACTTTGATCCTCCATTCTATCTTGTGGAACTCCCACGCAAAGCCACGCAAAGCGTGCAGTACACGAACTACATGTGATACATGATTGGCTGCTGAACGTTTCTCTGTCTGAGCGCTTGATCTAAAAATAACTTCCGAGGGAAAAGGATGGATATGAAGTCTATATGGGGAATTCACTCTCTTACCTTGATGATCTCTTGGTTGCGAGTCTTAAGGCCAATGCAATAGACCGAATTCATAAATGGTGGCTAATAAATTGTTCTTTTCTCTTTATGCTAATTTTCTTACTAGCCTCATTTTAAAGCAGATATTCTTTTCAATTTCTACATGCTTACAAGGCTAGTGAGGAAAATTACCATGAAGACAAAAGGATAATTTTTCACCGCCATTTATGAATGGACCATTTTGCAGTTCTGGGCTCAGTTACTAGGCCTTAGAATAAAAGCGAGGCTGGAGTTGACCTTGTTTTGATACAAACCTCACTTCTCACACACTGAATGCCATTTGTCTGCCACACGACAATGCAACAGCACTTTATTCACATTTGTCACAAAGATAACAGAACTGGAGTCAACAACTGGAAAAAACTACCCAAACGTTGATACACTTCTATAAACTCAGGCAAGAACTCGCTAAGGGGTGGGAGGGTGGGAAAACTGTTGCACTGTCAGGCAAGAAAAGAAAAACTGAATCACGTGACCGAGCGTGAAACTAACATCCTGACTTGTACCCAGGTCCCCCATTCAGTGTGAGAGAACTTCGTTTCCTGCCTCTTTGGCAAGCTCAGCCGGCAGGAAAAACATTTCTTTTCTTAAGTAAATCATGCTGTTCTTATGCTAACTAGTTTTATTTACGTAAGAAAAGCAGTGATGTTTGCATCAAAACAAGGTCAACTCCAGCCTCGCTTTTATTCAAAGGCCTGGTAACAGAGCACAAAACTGGAAAAATAAATGGTCTATTGGGTCTACACTGACAACGTATTATGCTACGTAGTGTTAACAAAAGGTATTTTCCAGAAGCCGAAATATCGGGATGGGCCAGGGGATGTTAGATGGTGGATTCTTCACAAAGCTAAACAAAATCACATCTCCCTTACTTGTAATTCTGTGAATTCATGATTTGACTACTGATAGCCATGGTTTCTTCAGCATTGTAGGCCTGCAAAAGATTTACCCAAGGTCTTGTTAGACATTAACTAGATAATACAAGATCTTCACAGTAGAAATAGGCAATAAGATACAATAGAGTTGGACAGATCTGGAGGAGTCTTGAATTGCTTGGGTACGATTGGGCACGCTTCTCACCATTTTGTTGTTTATGGGTTTTATGAGAAAATGTTAAGTTGCAATATCCAAAAAACCCAGGCAGATTAGGTTTAACAACAAAAGTTGTCTTTTACCTGGTGAAACCAGCCTGTTGGAATGATCAAGATTTCGCCTGCCTCTTGGGTAAAGGAAATGGCTCTGGCTTGCCTAAACTCTGGAAACTGTTTGTAGTCAGGATTAAATGCATCTATGCGACTGAAAAAGAATTTAAGTGGATGACTGTAAGTGGCTTCTTCTGATCTTAATTATCATTCATTATTTTCCCGGCTTCACACTATAAAAGCACTATCAACCTTCCTCTGACTCTCTGATTAATTCTAGTTATTTTACTTGGTCATCTGAAGCTCCTCTGATGTATACAAAATTTAAAAATATACGAAACACTGTAAATCACTAAAAATGCACTGGTAGCCTGAAGCTTGGTGAAAAAAGATGGACTGCTTCAAGCAAACAAGATTAAAGTCTGTTCCATACCTATTGTACTTCATACAGTCCAAAGGAAAACCACATCTTTGATTTCTTCTGACGTACAACAAATGGTCTTGCCCTGGAGGATAAAGCTGTGAGAACATGCAGACAATGATGTTATAATTAAAGAAATTATAATTATTGATGGCCTGTATGCATTAGCATTGTAAATGTCTTAATTTCTCTTTTTGTACTTTGTTTATTTTGTCAAATCGTGGCTGAACTCTGAGCAATAAATGGTGGCTTAAACCTCTTCAAAAAATGCTTTGGCAGTTGTATGCAAAAAGTGAAAGAAATTGATAAAAACAGAGCAGATTATTTTTTTCCTCCCTCTGTTTTCATCCTGTAGCCCTCAATGTTTGTGTGTGAGCTGCAACAATTACTTGCGTAAGTTATACACAGTTTACTGCTTGACACATGGTTGCGATTTGATGAAATAACCAAAGTAAAAGAAAAAGTCACTTATAACGTTTATGCACATAGTCCTTCAGTTGCAATGTTATTATTAATTTACTGTTATTTATTACTTCATGAAAAATCCATAGACTATGCAAAAATGTCAGCCAGTATATTGATTATTCTTTCCTCTTTGAGTAAAGTGTAATTTGTAGGATAAAAAACTGTAATAAGTCCATCTCCTCATACCTTCCACATTTTCCTCCCTGACAGTACAGCATTTGTTCCAGTCCAATTGTAGGGATCTAAACAATAATTAAAAGCAGATTATTTTGAGTTATCACACTGTCAAAAAGCCAGTGTGGGAGCCGGTTGAACGATTAACTGACTCTTTTTCTTCACTCATCATAGGTGACTGAGCAACAATACATAACTATTTCTGCGTCATGCTTGTAGTGTTGGAAAACGCAGTGTAATGATAAATTCAACTATTGATAATCATCACAATAGTTTTGTTAATGATAATACAACACTGCATTCAAAACTGTGAAATTCACCAACTTTTTAAATTTGTACTACTATAAAATTGCAATAGGACAATGACCTAAATGGTCACCCCTACTGACCATAATATGGTAAGTCTGAGACACTCTAATGAAATTCATCCTTAATAAAAGCCCTGAAGGCCTAGTGGTGAATTCGTTAGCGCGACAAATTCTTGGCCTTAAGGTCAGGGGTTTGATGCCCGGCTCTGCTGTCAGGTTGTTTCCTTTAAGAGGAAACTTTGCTCTCCACCCAAGTGTATAATTTAATAAATGGGTACATGTACTGCCAACATACTGCTGGGTGGGGGGAGTAAACGTGCGATGGACTAGCACTTCATCAAGGGGGAAGTAGGAATACTCTGTTGCTTCATGCTACACAAATTGGGACAAGCTCCAGCGGTAAGAGCTGCTACGGCTTGTGAGCGACTTCACCCTTTTATGTCGTATGAGCTACAGTAATAGGATTTCAAGCAAATATTGGTTTAATGCACAGCACCTATATGTAGTGATGAACGGGAATGAGCAGTACCCCACAGTAGCATAGCATTCCACGGCCGGATTTCCTTTGGTAACAACTGAAAAAAATCTTCCTTCAGATATACCTAGTGTAATAAAATGAAAACAAACAACAAAATAAAATAATGCTGGGCATGCAAGAAATAACCCAAAACAAACAAACTCGAAGCCTGGTTATTAAGTACAACAGAGAAAATAATGAGAGAAGAATGGTGTGAACTGAAAGGATTTTTTCTCTTTAAATGTTAGCAAATTTGCAGGTGTTCCTGTGGCAACTTTTGTGACACAGCAACACAACATATTTGTAACGCTGGGAGTCTTGACCTGTTTTCTACCAAATTTTACAGATTAATAATTATTGATACGCCTTCCAAATTATGATGTTAAGTTCGCTGGGTAAATTTCAAGACGCAAACCAAACGATGAAATCAGCAAAGGCCCTCCTGTTTGAGGTAATTTTGAATAATTATTATGACAAGCTCTTCAAATTGAATACAAATTGCCTTGGACTTGAAATCTTTCTTACAGGCTGTCCTAAATGTTGTCTCAGTTCAGGATTCATTTCAATGAAGAGTTCATCTTCTAGATATGTCCAAAGCTGAGGTTGGCCTTCATGTACATGTTGTGCAAACATCTTCAAAGGAACTGCAAATCCTTTGGCTTCATACAAAGAACCCTGGAAATCACAGACACATTTTATTATCAAAGTTAAATATCAGCTGAATTCAGAGAAATTGATCCATGAGAATCAACATTTGACCCTATTATTTCAAACATAA
>BLFK01000176.1:285999-315361 GCA_014634185.1 Astreopora myriophthalma
CATTATTTTATTTTTTGCCAAAATAAGGGGGGGGGGGGCCGGGCCCCCCGGGCCCCTCCCCTAGATCCACCACTGCTCACTAAGTCAAGCTCTAAATTGAGGCAGAAAAATTATACAAGCAGTGTATAAAGTATTAAAACTACTACAAAATGTAGAAAATTTAGGTACAGATATATATGACTTAAAAATTAAGGCTGAGTTAAATTATAAAAAGTTATCATTTCCAACCACCATTAATAACTGATAAGGATGACAGGACACTGACACTGTCAATGGTGATTATGATATTGATGATGATAACCTCACAAAGCAGCATTTTTCTCTCTCTTCAGGAAAATAATATCGAAAGCAGTGACTCGGGTGACAACAGCAGTGATGAAGAAAATGAGGAAGGTGATCTCCAAGCCAACTCACCCCATGTTGTCAAGAGATCAGCTGCACCTCCCTCCAGGGAATTTAAAGTACTTAAACAGAGCAATAAATAATCCGAGTAACTGAATCAATTAATACTTTAAAGGTGAATCAACCTTCAGTTGATTCACGAGTGTATATTCTGTATTGCCTGTACAGCTGTATTTGGAGAAATTAAAATTACTTAAGCTTGATTTCCACCAGCCTATTCCAGCTGCTTTTTTGTTTTTGTTTTTGTTGTTGTTGTTTTTCTACCTGTGGCTACAGCAGTACTGCTATCACTTGTGTAAGTTAAAGTTCGGTAGGAATCGGAAAGTGTTCGGAAATCCGATCAGTCAACGACCTGACCTTGACCCCTCACTCATTGGTTAGTTCTGGTTCTGGACTTTCACCTTCGGCACCGTTCGATCAGTAATCGGGTGGATTATTTCTCAGGCTCAAACCATATGGTGAGCTCTTTGTCGTGCTCGACCACTTGTGGTCTTTTAGCCCTCTTCGCACTTCAGGAAAGACCTGAACAAAATGCCTCGTGTGGCTGAGTTAGCTCATCAGTTTCGTCGTGTGTGGCGAAGTTTAGGTGAGATTTTCCCCTCACGAGGAAAACGTCCTCACGGCCTTGGAACGAATTCAATTTTCGTTTAGAGTTGCCAAGCGGTTACGAAAGGGGAGGGGGCTTCGCGGGGCTGACCAGTTTTGGCAAGCTTGAACATTGTGAAAATCGGCATTTCTCGACTCGGAAAACCTTTATAGTGACCTTATTCAAAGGCACAGTGACTGGAGACTAAAGATGGATTCCTCTGTCTCGTTAATTTTACGCTGGTAACGCTTTCGACTCATAGTGGCATATAGAAAATAAGAATATACAGACGGCTCCGCGCTCCAGCCGAACTTCTCCAGTTTCTTCCAGTTGACCATGTGTGACAGATTCCTTTCGTACACGTAGCTCAGTTCCGTTCTACTTAAGCTTAGTATAGTATAGTCATTCTGTCTTCCATATGGTACGCAAACGTTTTTGATACGTATTGAAGTATAGGAGATTACGCATGCTCATTTCTTTAAAAATGATAAACTGATAAAGAAACAACGCAATTCTCCTATTAAACTTAGATTGGAAGACAAACATTTTTTTACTTGTCTGGGTTTGTGGCCATTACTTCTAGGAGGCAAAAATGTTTACAAAGAAAAAACAATTTGAATGCATCTATTTCGTGAACTGTCTTTGACATATAACACTACGATTTTGCTCATGTTTACGGCAACTGGACTCCATTTACACTCAAGCCTATTTGCTTTGAAACCATGGGAAAACAGACTGCCATGGGTCAACTTTACCCTGCAAACCGAGTCTCCTTTCACCTTCTCCACGGTCGAGAGAAGTTGGGTCGAAGACTGACAGAAAGTAGCGCAATCTCGTACCCAGAGTCCTCAGGCTCTTTGGTCAGCGGGTTGTCGCCAGGAGAGACTCTGGGATAATGAAAAAAATTCGAATTTTTTGATTGGCTGTTACTTAACAACTTCTAAAGAAACCGTCCCAGATGTTGTGGGAAAAATGGCGTCCATTATCCCAGAGTCTCTCCGGGCGCCCACCCGCTGACCAAAGAGCCCGAGGACTCTGGGTACGAGATTGAAAGTAGCGTAGAGTTAAATTATCGGAAGGATGATAATGTTCTTAACGCTTCAATATATGTGAAACTGTAAGTTCAGGTCTTGAATTAAACATTTGACTGTAAAACAGTCTTAGTTTTTACCTAAATGAAAAGGCTCCTTGGGTTTCAATTAAACAGACTGGAGCTAGCACGCAAGATTACTCGCTCGCTGTTCGTACGACGCTGAAAAATGAGCCTCTCTCTCACGCTTGAGAGAGAAGCGGGCGTTGCAAAACGCTCACGGCTTTGCAACGTAAATAACCATAAACGGGCTGCAATAATTTACACACAAAAAATATAATTTAAAATAGGCTTTTATTTCCTTCTATAAATTAAAAATCACCACGTTTCTAAAACTCGAAAATACACGTCAGTCATATTCTTCCTTATTTGCAAGGACAACACCGAGAAATAAGTAATTTTAGGAACAGTTTTTACACCTCATTTGGTTATCGTAGTGGTACAAATATGCATGCTTTTGATAGGAAGAGAGGAAATCTTCATTGCAAATGAACGCATGTTGAAATTAGAGGCCCTGTTAACATAAGCGCCAATTTTTACCCGGCCTTGAAGCGCTTTTACTTCAGTTCTGGTAACTATTTGCTGATCTACATCCCTTACAATAATGAACGATAATTATGTCGTCACTGAGTATAAAGAGCTCCGTCAGTGAATGGTCGAAGAAACAAACAAACAAACAAACAAGAAGAAAATCGTACAACGCAAACAAGTGTAGTTGGAGAGTTGCGATACATATATAAGTTGAGTTGCTCTAACACACAAGAATATGTCCGAGTCACAAGTCAAAAGCGATTTTCCGAAATAGATATCCGAGATCGATCGATGAGTCAACGGCAGCATATATATTACGTTTATATCCCACACTAGACATTTCACATCAACATTTCTCTTTAAATAAATATAAATACAGCAACTTCATCAAATAAATTAAAGAGTATTCAACTCCAGAATTACATTACTGTCTTGCATTATCCATGTAAAATGGTCAGGCTAAAAACCAAGTTATTTTGAATAAGATGGGATGAGCTTCAATTAACACAGCCGCGCGTGGATAGCTTCAATTAACATAACGCGTGTGGATAGCGTTTTGGGAGAACGGTGAGGGAAGTCAGTCAATCTCGTTCTCAGGGTCTTTCATCTCCCCAGCCAGCCCGAAGATGAAAGACCCTGGAACAAGGTTGTACATAAGCAATGGAGAGTTAAATGCCCAACTCTCAAGCTATGGATAAAATCCTGGCCCCAGTTGTTCGAAGGGTGGATAGCGCTATCCACTGGATAAGTCAATTGGATTTGCTAGTGCTTATCCGGTGGATAGCGTTATCCACCTTTCGAACAACTGGGGCCTGGAATATGATCACTTGAATGAAAGCTACATGCAGGAACTTTTAGCCGATTTGGACAG
Organism: Astreopora myriophthalma; assembly: GCA_014634185.1. NCBI lineage: Eukaryota > Metazoa > Cnidaria > Anthozoa > Scleractinia > Acroporidae > Astreopora > Astreopora myriophthalma. The sequence continues at coordinate 289,480 of BLFK01000176.1, forward strand.
CATCCTTTGCTCTTCGGTGCTACGAACTGTCTCCGCTGGTTTTGTCCTACACACCTTGTCGCGAATGATTTCCAGGTAAGAGAAAATGACACGATCCTTGAACCGTCTTTGTCATCCCTCACTACCTCGTTACAGTAAAGGAGACTGCTGGTCAGTCCGCTCTGGTTCTGGGGCTCGTTCTTGTAACCTGTGCATTGAATTGACGTGCGTTGAGTACAGGTGGTCTCTGAAATTCATAAATAATTCAAAAGTCCGAAAAAAAAAGAAATCATTATATGTACTGTGAAGGAAGTTTGGATATGTGATCTTAATTAGCATAAAATTACGGCAACTTTGAACTCAAATTTCTCCTAAAATACTGATTCCTTTGAGAAGCAATATCAAACATTCAAAACGGGGTGTCAGTCTCGAATTCGGTTAAAAAACTTGGCCTTCGGCCTCGTTTTTTAACTTGCCTCTCGGTGTTTGGATATTTGATATATTACATCGAGCCTCAACAAAACGTTACGGGTGCACGCAGGCATTAACAGCATTACTTTAAAATTAGAAAAAGCCAAAAACTTAAGAAACCGTTAAATCTGACGCAAGGTGCCAAACAAATCCCTACCCGCTATAATCAATCTCTTCTCTGTTTATTTGCAGCATCTCTTTTTGGCAGGTTTGTCTTGGACAAGATTGAGAACACTCTGCATGTATTCGTCTTCTCGAACTTGTAACATTCTGAATTGAAATACAGTAGAGAATCAGAACATTACAGAAATGACAGAAAAAAAAATGCACATGACTTATTTTCTGTCTGAAGCAACCCCATGCAACTATACAGTTTTCCACAGGATACAAAAACATGGTTTCTTCGACTCACTGAGGTTATTTCATAACGCATCCGTGAGTTTTTTTTTTCCTCAAAGCAGGACTAATGATCGGAAAGGTTTTTTAATCAGATCCACGTCGAGAAGGAGAAATCGTGGGACATAATCGTACGACTAGCAAAAGGCCCATTTTGCTTGGAAAAAGAAGCGATCCTTTCACAAACATATTTCGTATAAGAGTTCAGTTGACCTATAGCAAGAGCTAAAGCAATAGACCATTTCCGAATTGCTGTTTGCCTCGGTTCCAAAACGAGTCCTGGTGCACAACCATTCAAATGCAAATGAGTTTTGTATTTTCATGCAAATCAAACTCATTATCATTTGAATGGTTTAGCACCAAGACTCGCTTTGAAACAGAGGCAAACAGCAATTCGGAAATGGCCTATTACAATTCGCCGGTAACAAAACGAGTAGAGGCCTGTGTCCGAAATGCGACCGCAAAGCATGCTTGGATTGTTTGGCTGGACAGAACGGCCATTTAAAAGTCAAATCATCGTGTCGAAGAGAAATGCCTCATCATTTTGTCCAGCCAAATGATCCTAGCATGCTTTGCGATCGCTTTATGGGTGCATTTAGGATCCATTCCTCAACTGGTTTTGTTACCGGCAAATAGTCCACTTACTTAGCGAATTCTTCCATAGATTCCTGGATATTGAAGCCAGTTTTAGCGCTTGTTTCCGTATACAACGCCTTGTATTCCTGTTTAACCAAATTTCAAACAGTTAGCTACTAGCTTGGTCGTCGAGGGCCTGAATGTCAGCCACCTCCTCTATTTGCTAGTTCACTGAGGCTGGCGACAGAGCGACTACGATAAAACCAAGATACGGCTCAAGGGTTCGATGGAACCAATACCCAACTTTTGGCTCACAGTGAGTTGGTTACACAACGACACTGGTTTTAACCCCGAGGTAGCAAAATAGCAAGAACGGAACAGTATATTGTAACGTGTACTAACCTCTGCTAATCTCATTCCATCTTGACTCTTGACTGGTCGACCAGTCTCGTCCTCGACTAGATCTGTCTTGTTACCGACAATCATAAGTGCAGTACCCTCTTCTGTTCCTTCCTGAAAAAAAAGTACAAAAAATAAATTTAGTATAATAAAAGTATAAATGAGTCTTGTAGAACCATTAAACAGAGTAGGCTAATAACAACAGCCACAGAGCAGGTTTCAAATGAGTGTCGTAATCCAAAACCGAGCTAAGAGGCCTCTTTTCCAAACCGATTCCCCCTTCGAAAGCGCGGGAAAACGCCAGCGATCAAGTCATATTTCGTTTCCTTTTTCCCTGACTGCCTGAGAAATTGGCAAGAGAGGTTTCTTTAAAGTTTTACCAAATCAAGGCAATCGAGAAATTGCCTCCCGTCGCTCACACGAAAACTGCTCTAAATAGTGATCCGAGGTAAACACGTCATATTTCACACATTTCATGAAACTGACGTGAAGATGCTAAATATACTACCTCTACGCTTATCATCCAGTTCTTGATATTTAAAAATGACGTTTCCATGGTGACATCATAAAATATAATGACGCCGTCCGCCTTTCTAAAGTATTGCTTTGTAATGCTGCGGAATCTGGTTTGTAGAAAATAAGATTGGCCACAATTAGTTCAGATTCTTCAAGGAGAAAAGAAACACCATTTATAGACATAGGTCTGCAACACACTATGTACCGTTTACTGAGAGTCAGTCCCAGAGCCCCTTAAAACGAAAATTAAAAACCATCATTACTCCACGCTGTCAATAGACACGCAAAGGACTTTTCACAGTCCTTTTCTTTTTCGCACGCCTGGGATCTCTGTGCAAAGTGACCATCGTGGACATTACCTTTCCTGGCCAGCGGTGTCCCAAAGCTGCAGTGCAACAAACCTGCCCTGCACGGTCACGGTTCTAATCTGGAAGTCGACACCTAACGAAAAGATAAGTAATCTATCAATATCAGAAGTCCATAACCCATCCGTCTCATTTGGCCTCGGCCCATCAGTTTACGATATTATCTAAATTTAGAATAGAGGTTCTGCCAAATAATGGCCAATCAAATTGGGCCTGATAACCACAACGCGTCTCATTGGTCCTCAACCAAGAACCACACGACAGATTGCTCGTGCTAAATGCAAATCATGGCACAAATCTAGCAGCAGCCGTTCTAAAAATAGATAATACCGTAAACTGATTGGCTGCATTCCATTCCACATCGAGACTTCTGGGTTATGGACTTCAATCAACATAAAACAGCTGTAACAGAAACTAGAGGATAAGACCGTCCAATAAAGCCTTCATGACACACTTTGCTCTTGTTTCAATATTTGCTACTAACAGCCGAGTGTCAAGTTCACCAAAACTCCTCACAAAAAGAGACCCACTAAAACGCATTTTCACTGGTTTAATTTCCATTTTAAGTTAAGTATTAGTACATACAATTAAATGAAAAGGTGACCTGTTCACAACTCTTTGTGTTGTTTTATTTTGGATCTCAGTACTTCTACACTCACATGTTAATGCAGATTTACATTTTGGTAATTGTAATGGTAATCGATTTATATACCGCATAAATCCCATACGGTTCATGGCGGTTTACAATTCTTTCTCTGGGCTGAGATCGGACGTCAGCCTGTAAAGGCACCTCTGGAAGCCGCTATAGATCCATATGTGATCTCACCCACCCACTCAACCCACGCAATCCACGCATGAATGTGAAAGGAGGACAGATGAAATTACAGTCACAAAGGCCACACCACTACACCGGTATCTACGTCCCCAACTCTTCGCGAACAGTGTGTGGATTCTTTAACAGTAATGATAGTATTTGCAGAGGCTCCACATGGTGGTCATTCTTCCACTGAAATCCGGATCGAATTGGAAGTTAGAAATGTTGGTTTTTGAAGAGAGGGGAAAACCGGAGTTCCCGGCGAGAAACCTCTCGGAGCAGAGAAGAGGACCAACAACAAAAGTCAACCCACATATGGCGTCGAGTCCGGATATCGAACCCGAGCAACATTGTTGGGAGGCGAGTGCTCTCACCACTGCATCCCTGCTCCCCTAAACTAACGTCCCACAAAGTTATTAAATTTTAATATTTTTGCTCAGAGGTTTTGGTGAACACTTGGAATACCTGTGTCTCCGACAGATCTACTTTCCGAATCGTTTACTAAGTTTAAGTCATGTGATCCAAAGCCGATTTCACATTAGGCTTACCTATCGTTGCCGTGAAGGAAGGTTTCCAAGTGTCGTGACAGAACCGGTGAATAAAACTGGATTTGCCAACACCCGAGTCACCCACAAACACAACTTTGAATACTCTCTCTGGTGTCGACAGTTCATTGATGGCGGATACACCAGCTTCACCCATGTCTTGCTGTAGAGTCAGAAATAAAATTCAAAAAATGATTGCGGATAGCCGAAAGACACTTTTTGACTTGTTTTATTTATCCGCAGAACAGTGAGTTGTGCTCTAATCTGAGCCAAGGACAAACAAGCAAAAACTTACGGATCGTAAAGGACACATCTCGTCGTCCTTTCCCACAGGTGCTGCGCGCGGGGACGAGGGTCTCGCATCTGAAGCGCTACCACTCTCATCAGTAAGCTCTTCCGATAATGACACGTCGGATTCTTCTCGAACGTGTTGTAATCTGTCGCGACCTAAACGTAAACATAAACTGCCTCAGGAGTGAGTAAAGTTGTTATTCGTAAATAATACGCTTAAAAGGGAGTGTGCTGGGGAGGGGAGGGGAGGGGAGGTTGGGCTTTTTGCCTAGATTACCACCAATAGGAGCCCATAACCCGAAGTGTACAATTTCAATGTATTTGTCACGCGTTTTCACAGAACGAGCTATTTTTAGATTGATTTTCCCGCGAATTCACTCTCCCACAGAAGCCTTGCGAGCCAATCATAAGCCTTGCGTAATTAAGTGTTTGGACGCGTGCGGGACTGGACTGCTGGACTACACTGGACTGGAACTGAACTTTTCACGCGAAAAAACATGTCTAAAAATAGCTGGGTCTGTAAAAATGCCGCGACATAGCCCTGCCACCAACGAGGACTCAAAGGACTTTTAAGATTTCATTAAATCACCTGTGCCTGTCGTTATCAATTCAGCTTTCCTTTTTCTAAAGACGTCCTCTTCCAGTTCCCCGTCGCTCGCCGACACGTTGACATCCTCCTTCTTCTCCTCAGTTTCTGCAAACAGTTAGAGCATTAACTAATAAAAGTCTATCTTAAAGCTCGCGTGAAATCTCCGATAAGGCCAAGTTGACGCGCTATAATTACAGCGTTGATTGTTCGAACTGTCACTACACTGAAACTGAGAGCTTAACTGAACAGCTATTCCAATCTATTATAAGTAATAGTTCATATGAGATAAGGAAGCACAGGAGGTTTGCCTCAGCTGATTCTTCAGACCCAAAGATTTGGGAAATCTTTCATTATCAAGAGCTCGAAAGAAGCACTTTATTGACTGTGGAACATTTTTATTAAGTAGATAATTATATATTTTGATTGTATTTGCACATTTGATTATAATTGTAAAGAGGCGCAATTCAGTTTTTGCTGCAATGTTTCTTAATAAAACAGTCTACGTCTACGTCTACGAAACTGGTCCTGTGATAAAGCTGTCTCCGGCATAATTCAAGTTAATAGGAGAATTCTCAAACCATTTCTATTAATATAATACTACCACCAAAGGGAAGACTGTTGATGTGAATGAAGCCAGTTTTCCAGAAGTGAAGCCTTTCTATTTCGCATATACTACGTGATAAATGTCACTTTCTCATCCGTTGAGACACTTGAAGAGAAGACCAGAAACAACAGTTCCTGTTTACCTTTTGCTTGTACGTAGGACATTATTTTTGCCGCCCACGCGGGTCGTTCCATTTCTTGTGCTTTTTCGTCAGATACAAGTTCTAAAGTTGGATCGCCTTCAAACTCAGCTTCTTCTTCTATCGACTCGTGAAGGGAAACATCAACAGGCCTAACCGCGGAGAAGAATCATCAACTGAGATTGGCTTTCAAAAGCAGCAGCGAAATGTTTGACTTGCTTAGTTCAATCGGAGAAAGCTGCGGGGGTTTACCTTTTGTATGCAGATGTTGCTTGTAATAATTATAAGATGACTTTACCTGCCCGTCATAACGCCCATTTATGTAAATGATGGGAGCTTTCTTACAGCGATCGTGTTAAATTTGATTAACTCTCTGGGGAGGGCAATTTCAATTCATACAGACGTTAAATCAAATCGTTAAATGAAAATTCTTGTTTAGAGTTTGGAACGGTTTTATAATTTAAATTGTCCTTTTGTTATATTGAGTAAACTGTCTTCAATCTTATTGCAGCCCCTTAAGAACAAGCCCGAAATTTACGTGACTGGTGTGCGATTGTGTTTAACAAGTCGACTGGTTTATCGTTTTTGCGTCTCTCGTTACTTTCTGCTCAACAACCTTTCAATAGTCTAAGGAGAATTTACACAATGGTCACCTTGAACTTACCCTTGACTGCTGTTTGAGCCGCCAAAATAGGAAGACATGACTGAGCCTTGTTTTTTCATATCACGACGTTTGCTACGCCTTCTGGATCGAACACCGTCGTTTGAACTGAATAGGGTTTAGGATAGGTTTATCAGAAGTTGGCATTTATAATAAACCTAATGTTCTACATTGCCTTTTGACGCATGTGATTAAGAACTTACTTAAACTTGTGCCGAAGATTCCTAACGTTATAATTTTTCTTCTTCTTCTTTTAATACTGGTAAAAACCTTTACGCCAAGATCGAATTCCGCGAGCCTACCTTTACGTTCAAACCAGAAGTTTTTCAAGAGTTTTAAATTGGTTTAATTTAAATAAAGAAGCACAGCATCCTCTCTTAACAACGATTTAGGTTTCCGTTCTGATTTAATTTTTCAGTAGATTTTTGGTGGATCATTCAGCGCAGCATTGCAAAGATAGGCAATAGCAAAATTACATTGTACATTCAACGGAACACACCTTCCGTCCACATCATCCTCGTTGAGAGATCCCACAGAACCTTGGTTTCCCCATGTATCCCCAGGGGTTGCGTTACGTTTTCTTCTCACATACTTAGACATCTGTGAGCCTTGGCGGGAAACTTTGTTCTTTTTCTATAAACGTGCAAGAAGGAAATACAACTAATTGAGGTGAGAGGTGAAAGACATTTTTAAAACCTTTTCATCCAAGGGGCAAGCCACGAGTCTTCTTTCGGGTTTGTTCCTTTCTCGTCAGTGGAAACGATATCCAATAAGCTTCACCAAGGTGTTTCTATGTTAGATTAGTGGACGAAACCCTGGGAATAAGCATTGAAATGAATTCGAATTCTCGAAGACCTGACATTTGTTATTACCGCTGGGTTTGGGTGTGGAGTCAGTATCTTTTGTAACACTTCTCAATTTGCGTGTTGTTTTCAACACGCAAATCATCACATTGTGTGATGATTGTGTGATGATGCACAATCAATGTGATGATTTGCGTGTTGTTCCTAGTCATCAATGTGAGTCCACTAATTTCCATTCCAAATCTGTAACACCAAGAATCGCTTTGAAAATGAGGCTATAAACTGAGTAGGATTCGGAAATAGCGTATTCCTCAGGGTTGGTTTATTAAATGTATGTCTTGGAAGCTGGCTCGCCTGGGAGGAATACTAAGAGCGCTTTCCATTTGACAGAACTGACCAGCCAGACCGGGCATATAGAAAGGCTAACTCTAAAACGCCTTCAAAAAAGCACACTTCGAGAATGATATATACTCCTCTAAAAGAATGCGAGGGAATATCATGCAACCGTTCCTTCAAATTGTTGCATTTTCTTTGCAAACTGACCGATCTGGCCGGCCAGTTCTAACAGAAGGTTCTCCTTTACCTCTAAATTCAGTTACAAAATGTTCCATTCCAAAGATATTGTACGTACGAGAAATAAGTACAAAGGACAGATTTCAGAAGAGAAAAAGATCGTTAATGTAGTGACCGTGAGGTCTTTGTCTTCAGTTTAATTCAGTTCACTCAAGGTTATTTCTTCAGCGGTAATGATAGTTCTTGAAAGGTTATTCTTGGAAATACTATAAAGCGTTTTTCACCTTTAATTTTTACGGATTATTGATTAATGATACGGATTACCACTGGGCGTGGACTAAGCTTTTGACAGCTTTAAGCCTTGCACATTATCAGGATTAACTATGCTTTATATCCAGTTTAATAAGCAGGTTAGACCAAAGTTTAGGTTTGTGCTCAAAGAGAGGCATTTTTGATTTTAAAGAGACTTTATTCCAATCAGAAGCAATTCCAATTAAAAGAGTAGAGACTTGTTTTATCGCACTTAACATCGGCTTCAGGTTTGCACGCGTTTGGCATCGTTTGCAGATTTCCCGCGCCGTTTTCTGCACGCCCTTAGCACCGGATGCAAGTTTTCCCGCGTTTTATAACAGCAGCCATTTTTTCGGAGTTCACCCATCACAAATACACAGTTATGGCACGCATTTTCTTTTTCTTTTTCTTTTTTTTTTCACAAGATGTAAATACTTTCAAGTTTTGGTTTTGCTCCAGAATATTCACTTTCCAGAACTACTAAACAGTGGAACAGAAACTTTGTAATTTTTATATTGTCTACAAGACACACCAAAATGTTGTTTACTGCGAATCAGAGTAAGAGAAACACACAAATTTGTACCTTTGCGCAATAATTCTAGACTTGCAATTTGCTAAAGGGTAAGACAAATTCATTTTTTAACAACCTGGTCGAATAAAACAGGAAGTAGCCTCAACAAATGTTGGACAGAAAAGTTTTAATATCTACACTATAAAACACAGACCAAAACGTTAAGCAGCTTGCTGCCAATGGTAAATGTTAACACACCAGTTCGTAATTTTGCGCAATAAATTTAGACTCGCAATTTGCAACAGACCAAAACCAATTCATTTTCTGACAATCTGGTCGTACGAAACAGGAAGTAGCGTCAAAAACTGATGAGCCAAAAAGTTTTAATTTCTACACAGGAAGACATAGACCAAAACATTAAGTTGTTTGCCGCGAATAGTAAATGCAACACAAAAACTTGTACTTTCGCGCAATATATCTAGAACTTCAATTTGCTACAGGCTAAGGCCAGGTGATTGTTCAATGACTCTGTTACAAAGTTCCGCATCAAATTCTCTTCTTAGATTCTGGAAATGTTACTGCAAAAGCACTGTGTAGAAACAGGAGCCTATAACCCGGAGCGTACAACTTCAATATACTTGTGTCACGGCGTTTTCACAGACCGAGCTATTTTTAGATTGATTTTCCCGCGGATTCAATCTCCCACAGGAGCATTGCTGGCCAATCATAAGCCTTGCATAATTAACTGCTTGAACGCGTGCGAACTGGAACGGAACGTTTCGCGGGAAAAAACATGCCTAAAAATAGCTCCGTACGTAAAAATGCCGTGACATAGCCCTAGTGTGTGTTGTAGGCTCCGGGTCATGGGCTTCTGGTAGAAAACGTTACAACAAGGAACCAGTTTAGTGTTTAAGAACCAGTTAATTAAGGGCGCATTGTTAGGGGACTATTCTGTTTATTCCTATCCCGGTTTAGGATTAACGGAATAACAGGAATAAACACGCGTATTCCGAAAACGGAATGGTTCTGACAGAGGTGACCTGAGAACTAACGCTCGGAATAGTCTGGGCACGACTAAGAGTGACACTTGGCGGCCGCGCACGATTTGGGCGCCAAAATAATCCCCAAAAAACGCGTATTCCGTGTATTCCAAGTAAACCGGATTCTGTTGATTCCGTTCATTCTGCTATCAACCGACCATTCCGTCTCTTCTTATTCCGGAATAGTCCCCAAAAAATGCACCCTAAGTTTCTTTGCCTTCTTACCTCGGCTTCTTCAATCTCATCGCCGAGACTGTGTCCCCTTTCCTTTTTCTGTTTAATAAGTAGGACTTATTAGACACCTTCTTTTAAATTGCCATTAAGGTTTACCTGCATTTTACTCACTATGAAGCCTTTATGCAAGAGGAAGTTTAAAATTGGTTTACGTTAAGTAGCGTAAAACGAAGGCATTGGGCGTAAAATAATAAATCCATTGTCCACTTACTTAGAAACGAAAGTTTCGCGGTCAAAACAATTTATCCGATAGAATTAAGGAATGGTCGACCGTAGTTGCAGAGCCTTTGCATTGTCCAGTTTCGGAAACACGGCCACATACCAGAGAAAGCTCAATACTCGTCAGTAAAAAACAATCAACAAGTTATTATTAAAGATTTTGCTCTTATGAACCAATGGACCAGTGGGTAGTACGGATTTTTGCGCACGATATTTCAAGATAATAGAGAGATTTAGCATCACGTTTACGGCAAACAGCAAACGTCAGGCTGAAATTTTGTGTTTACTAAAAACTCATGAAATTTATTTGACTTCAGTTGATATTTTGCCTGTTAGCCACAGCTATCCGGCGAGGAAGTACTAAAAACAGAGAAATAAGCTAGAATAAGAGAATTTTCATGGTTTTATGACAAGTAGCAGCCTGCAGTTTGCCGTTGGCCGTAAACGCGATGCTAAATCTCTCTATTGTGACTTAACACGTTTTTGGACTACATCAAAAGTTAGATGGTTGTTTATCGTTCAAGGCGTGTGTTTTTGCCTCATGCTTCTTGCGGTTAGTCAAGCAAGGCTATTTTGTTACAGGCGGAAAGAAAATTTTTAACAAATCATTAGTTTTAACTTAAATAATTCCCACACATCAATTTTAAGGGGTTACTCGCTATAAACCTTACTTAAGTTTCTTTTTTTTTCTCAAATTTTAAAGTTATCACTTGCGAATCAGTCTTAGTCCTAAAATGACCCTTCAATACCATAAGAAGCATTGCAGTAATCGCTAAGGTTAAGAAAGTCTGGTTAACAAAGCAGAAAACAAAACAAACGAATAAACAAACAAACCCAAAAAATAAACAAATACATACAGCCATTAGCATCTGTAGACAATCCAGTGGAAGATCCAGACATGCGCAGTAAGCATTGGCAAAAACAAGTCGGTCAGTTTAAAAAAAAAAGAAATTATACATCCGTGTTACTAGAGTAGGATTCCGAAAATATATTTTTGTTATTTCCATCATTTCACAATACGGGAAAGGAAGTTGAGTGTGTAAGTAAGGCGAAGGAGGAGATGATGACATAAGATGTGTTGCTAACTGACGCAATGTAAACGCAGTGTGCTAGGTAAATCAGGTGTCACTCATTAGGAGCGTTCGTCTTGCCCCTTAGGCCTTTACCAAGGCACACAAGCAAATGTATCTACTTAAAGTTGTGTTTCGCGGAAATTCAAACAAAGCAATATGTCACACAAATGTTACGTCAATGTTATGAACGAGGGACACGTGACCATCTGAATCATTTTCGCGGGATATATGACTTTTAAAATAACACTTAATTGCAACAGTGCTTGGGTCACCACCCAGAACAGAGGAACGCTCCTACTGATGTACATTAACATCCTGCATTGTTCCAGGTCCATAACGCCCGAGTAAACAGGGGCGCGAGACTTGAGGACAAGGCAGGATGAACTGATGTCATAAAAGGTAACTATAAAAGATATTTTAAGGGAACAATCAACTACGAGCACCATTTCGTGAGACAGGTGGGTAGATGCTGCTACACTGAGGTGAAAAAAAAACAAACAAACAAACAGGCACGCTACCCTCGACAAACACTAGAACTGAAAATTAAATGATATAACATCTGCGCATACTAGACAAAAAGGTCTTCCTCTTTTAAAATTGGTAACCGCAATCAAAATGTTCATAAGAGAACATTTTGATTCAAGGACAAAGGACAAAGACCTGCAGCATGTTATTCTGGTTTAACAAGTATTTCTGATAGCCAAACTTACCGCTTCGTGCGCGGCCTCAATCGCATCCTTATCATCTCTGAGTTTCTGATTCATATCCCTTAACAAGAAAAAAGCCATGAATAAAGTGGCTGCAACGCTGGACAACAGCGTTCCACTTCGTAGAGGTTAGCATTTAAAGCGTTCAGCCCACGGGTCTAATTTTGTTGGCGAGTAGGTGATAGCCCAGCTCCTATCTCCTCCCTCGTTTCACATTCCTACGCTACAGGCTGCGTCGTTTACTAACGCTAAGATGGGTAAAGGATAAGCGTTCTTATCGATCGAATATCATTTCTATTACCTGAGGATGTCCAGCTGCTTTATGAGACTGGCTTGTTCTTTTTGCATGCCCTCAGACACTCGCATGGCCGCCCTGCAAAGAAAGTATGTCCGGTCAGAAGCGCGAAGAGGCGGAAGTGTATGCGCGAGGAGCGCCAAAGCGCCAGCAGTGAAGGCCGCGGCACATTATGGGCGTTGGAGGTATCACTCGACAGCTCTTATCATCTAGATGTGTTTTGGCAAGACAAAAAGGGTATCGTTTCGTTTACTAGCTGAGGAAAAAGGGTTACGTTTGAGGATCAGGAACTTAAAACTGAAAAAGCTGAATTGTGGCGAAAATTGAAACAAGAGAGTACGCAGAACAACAAAAAGATAAGGCCAATACCCGATCTGAGGATCAGTTGGGACGCTTGAACACTCGCCATTGTTTTCGTGTTCGTCAACAAAAGTTCCACAGTGGCATAACATTGCTTGACATCCTATCTCTGCGAAATCTACTGGAACGTCTGCCTGCTTAGGCGCTGATTTAGTAGCAGTTTGACAAAGTTGGGCATCACCAAGGCTATCCCGCGATATTGCGTCCAAGACGGTTACTTCATCCTCGTTGAGTGTTTTCCCGTAAGAAAAGGGATGACAGGCACCTTGGGGGAGTCCCATAGGTTGCGTCCGGGAAGTATGGGAAGACTGTTCGACTTGTGCAATGTTGAACAACTCCACATCAGTGGAGGCTTTCACCTGGTCAATCAGCAATCGAAGGTCTTCCAGAGAATAGGGTGCCGTCTGACACTCTTTTGATGATAGGAGATAGATCACACCATTAGGCATCGTCTGGCTTTCTCTGTTGCGATGATCAATGGAGGATTCTACACTTGGCGTCTGACAAAATTTTGAAGATGAAGCAGGGACGGGAGTTTGACTACATTTAGCTTGACCAGTTGGATTGTTGTTTGCAAGACTCGCCTCAGTCTGGGTACTGTTTGAAATCAAATCCCCCTGCATCGGATTTAAAGGCAGCGGTGCGGACAAATAATTGGGTCCAGCATCCGTTTGACATCCTTTGCTGTTATGGATAACATAGTTGCACTGATGGCCTTGATTACCAGTCAGTCTCTCATGGAAAACATCCAGGGAAAACTCTGCCATCGTCTGCGATTCTTTAGAGGAGCATGCTGGTGGCTTAACTTCAGTTTGACATTCTGTATTCACGTTCAAAGTTTCTGTGTCTTTCCCTACTTTTTCAGTCTCCCCAAAGGTATTTACCTGGCATTGCTTCGATGTCGCAAGAACGAGGTCAGCATCCAGGAAGGTTTGGCATTCTCGATCGTTATGGGATATTTCAGTCTCTTTGTTTAGCTTTCCTACTTCTCCGGAGCTATCAAGCCACGATGTCTGACACTCCTTTGATGCTGCAAGGACAAGGTCGGAGTCCAGAAATGTTTGGCATTCTTTATGTTGGTGGGATATTTCAGTGTCTTTGCTGAACTTTCCTTTTTCTGCAGAGGTATCAAGCCAAAACGTCTCAAACTCCTTTGATGCTGCAAGGACAAGGTCGGAATCCAGAGATGTTTGGCATCCTCTATGTTGGTGGAATATTTCAGTCTCTTTGCTGAACCTTCCTCCTTCTTGGGAGGTACCAAGCCACGATGTCTGACACTCCTTTGATGCCGTAAGGACAAGGTCGGGGTCCAGAGATGTTTGGCATTCTTTATGTTGGTGGGATATTACAGTGTCTTTGCTGAGCTTTCCTCCTTCTGCAGAGGTATCAAGCCAAGATGTCTGACACTCCTTTGATACCGCGAGGAGATCAGATGTCGCCGATGTTTGGCATTCCTTATTCTCACAGGATATTCTAGTCTCTAACTCTGCCTTCTCATAGGGAAAGGAGGAGGTTTGACAAGCCTTTGAAATTGCGCAAAGAAGATCAGGACCCAGAAATGTTTGACATTCTTTGTTGTCGTAGCACTTAAGAACTTTGTCTCTCGGCCCCGTAATCTCTTTTACGAAACTGGACCCCGAGGATGGGCTTTGCTTTGGTGTGGCAGGAATGGAATTAAATTCCAATGTTTCTTCATTAACGTCGGTGGGTTTAATTTCCGAAGCTGCACCCTCAGGTTCCTCAGAGGCGTAAGACAGCAAAGGGGATTGGTATTGTCTTAACGCAATGAGAAGGACATCACTGTCGAGAAGCGTTTGACACTCTTTGCTCTCGTGGGTAATTTCAGTTTCTACTCCTGCGTTTTTGTTCTCTTCAGATGGACGAGACCAAGAGAGGGTCTGACATTCCTTCGAAGCTGCATGAAGTAGGACATTGTCCAGTGACGTTTGACACCCTTTCTCATTGTAGGAAATTACTTTGGAATCTGAATATGCTTTTATTGCTGGCTCATCTTGGCTACCATGAACAGTCAGTATCTCGCACTGGGTTGATGTTGCCACATACAAATTTTCAAGCGATGTTTGGGACTCTTTGCTTACAATGGAAACCATTTGGCACGAATCGAGGTACGCAGTAGACCTTTCGCTTTTAACATATTCAGAGAAGTCATTTCCAGATGTCTGGCATCCCTTACTGTCTACGGACACGAAGTGTGATGATTCAGTAACGTCGCGTGTAACGTCAGCATCGTTAACGTGAAAACGTATAGTATCAGGATCTACCTGATCCGGGACAGTTTGGCAGTCTTTGTCGATGTATTTAGATTTCTTTTTGGGCCATCCACGAACCACGCCACGCCACGCCGTTTCCCTCTGTTCGCCTTTGTCCTCGAAGACAGACGGACGTCCTCGGACGTCAACCTGGACACCCACATTGGCAAAAGCCTTGGACAGCAGGTCTGTCTGGCAATCAACATTTTGTTGTTGGAAGGGTTTGCGAGAAGTGCCTTCGAGATACTCGCTTGTTTGACATTCAGCATCGACACAGTTGTACGGAACTAACGTCCCGTTTTCCTTACTTTCGCACCCCGGTAGGCGACCAATGGCCTTCATCATAGCTACTTGACTTTCCTGATCTGTGGCCTCACTAACCGAAGAATTGCCAGCTACGATGGAGACAAATTTGAAGGTTCCTTCGTCATATTTCGCGTTACAATCGGTATCATGTTTCTTCATTTTGGCCGAGGACTCTGGTATCTCAAAAGTACTTCTTCCCTCTTCCCAATTTCGGTTTAAAAGCAAATATCGTTGGAGGCAGCCACAATGGATATCCTTAGAGCACGATATACCTCTGTGGCTTTCTGGCGGCGATGCCTTTTCATTGTGCCCCTGTGAGGACGCACGTTTTAATCTACCAATGTGAACGTCAGAGGCATTTACGAGGACCCCTCGTTCAACTTTGGTATCCCTCTCATCGATATGAGGGTTTCGTTGAAGTACACCGGTTGGAGCTAACAAAAGGTCTTGTGCAGTGACACCCACATTTGACGTGTGCTTTTCTCCATGAAAAACAGAATGGCCCTTTTCAGAGTAGTTTTCCCTCATCGGGTTCGTAGTGAGGTCTTTCATCTGTGGAGGACCGTGATCATGTCTCTCGTAAGTACAGACGACTTCTTGAACTTCAGTTTCATGTAATGCCTCTTCACCATTTGTACCCACTTCACTGGTTTTAGCAAAGCAACCAGCTTCGCTGTAGGCGTTTTCTGGATCAAATTCAAGCGCAGCACTGTCGTCCGATAAAGCTTCATTCCCACAAACAAATTGCGCATGCCAATCAAGACTCCCTGAAGAAATCACTGCCGCTGTGTCCGTTGTAGGCATACCTCCAACTTCAGGAGGACTATCCTTGTCGTCGAAAGCTACAAAACATATATCTTCGGTTATGCTACGTGTTTTGGATACCCCTTTTACGATCAGGAGACTAGTGTCACCCGTACCTTGATGCTCACAATTTCTATCTTCTGTCAATGTCGAGGGCGGCAAATGTTCGTCATGTGGCACGTCTGTTGTGGCCACCTCTTCATCGTCCTTTCCAATTTCTTTGTCATCCACGTTTCCCGTCACTTCCTGAGCCATCACCGCTGTGGGAGTTCCTTCATCCTGCAGAGTTGCTCTTGGCTGTTCATCGACACCTCGAATCGCTTTTTCGGAAAAGGAGCCGTCTCCTTCCCGAACAGAAGACAATTGATCACGACTTTTATGGTCGACGCTCTTGTCATTAAAATCACCATTTTCGTCGATGCGTGCACATCGATTATCGTCTTCCAAAGAAACCTGTCTCCCTGGCTTTGTTTTCTTGATGGAATTCCCCTCACGAATGTTCCTTCCGGGCTTACTTTTCAGAGATGAATCCTTACTAGACCTTGCCACTGTTCTACTCCCAGAAGGTGTTTCAGGGAAAGAGCTAGAACGAGGCAAATCACCATTTAACTTTGAGCACAGGCCAGTGCTTTTGTTTGATGTTTCCAAAAGTCCTTTGCTCCCGAATGGACGATCTGATCCCTGTCTTTCTTTCCCGCCGTTTTCCCTATTAGTAGCGGAAGTCAAAGAACTGACATTGTCTGCAGACGTTAATCCCTGAAGCTCGTCGACAAAAGTTCCAGCTACTTCGTGTGATATCATTTCTCTTTTTTTGTTGTTATCCACCTTGGCCTTTCTGTAGTCGGCTAACTCTATTTCTTTTCCCCCATTTTCTTCCGTTTCCGTTTGAAGGCTTTCCGGTATTTTAACGGTAGCTTTCACATTTTCACCAGGCCCAGGACAATATTCGGATTCAGTTCTTAAGGGTCCCTCTCTTTGAATCCCTGGACGCACCTGATATTCTTCCTTCGAACTGGTTTTCCATTTAACATAGCCGGCATCGTTGTCCAAGAGGCATCCCTGAATTGTCCTGTGGACAGCTTTTCTGACGGGAGTCACTAACTCGTCCTTTGTGGACAAATCAGTGAAAAATTTGCTTGACGAGTCTTTCGCTAACAGAGTTTCTTTTTTTGGAAGGCGCGTTCTTAATTCGACATTTTCTTTTGTTTGGGAATCGTCATCGTCTGTGTGACGTCTAAGCGCGGCTCTCCTAATTGGTTCTAACGGTGAAGGGTGGTCATTCATCTTCTTTTCTTGCCGTAATTCGGCCTGTTCTTGTTCTCTCATCCTATCCATCCAAATTCGCTTTCTTGGCAGCCAGTCTGGATCCGTTCCATCAGATATCTTCCTTTCATCTGGGAGTTTCGGTTTGGATTCATTAACTGGAGATGCCGTTTCATTCGTCACTCGTTGCGGTTCATTTTCTTCCAGTTTGTCGTCTTGTCTTTGGCAATTCAAAGCCGGTTCACGAATCATTTGCCTCTTGGTTGAGTGGAACTTAAAAGACCGTGTTTTACCTTGGGCGTCCCCTTGCTTAATTTGTCTTATCGTCGGATCCTCGTGCACTTCCTTCATCCGTGGACCACCAGACAGATGTTGTCCTTCGCCAGAGCCTTGAGCCTTGTGTTCACTAGGTTTTTGTTTGGACGAGTAGCCAACCTGAACGCTTTTCTTCGAAACTTTCAAAGCTTTGCTCTTGGGAATGTTATTCAATTCATCTCGACCACACCGCTGGTGATCACCTGCTGCCTTTCCGAGCTTTGAAGACAACTCATCCCGTTTGCCACCACTTATGTCTGTAACTCCTCTCTCTCCTTTGGTAGGACCAGGCACCATATAATGGGGTTTATTCGGCCAGTAATTTCCAGAAGTGCCACGTAGAGCTCCTTTTTCCGCAGTGGCGCCTGCTGGACCATGGACAACCGCTCTCTCTGCATCACACATTCCATCACGTTTGCTGCTTCGATCATTCCATCCCGACGAATTTCCTGAGGCGGCTATCAAAGCAAATATAGACTCGCGGCCACTACTTCCATTCCCTTCTCGCTCCAACAGTGGCCCTTTCGAGGCACCGTAGTCGTTAAAACCATCATCGGTCCTTCCGAAGTAGTGCCGGGCATCTTCACGTGTATATTCCGATGGCCTTGATATCGGCTTCATTGACTCGTGCGAATCTTTATCACGAAACACTCTTACGGCAGGGCCCCCCGAAATCCCAGACACCACACACGCCATAAGTCCAGGATCAGCACTACCTTTGTGTCCAGTCTGTGGAGTTTTTGAAGTTGCTACTCTGGTAGGTCTATGCTTCTTATGGCGTTCTGCGTGGCGTCCCTTTAAAGCTATCTTTTGCCTCGTTCTCTTTTCACCATTCTTGCCTACAAGTGCGAAACACACAAAGCTGCTGTCAGCGCTGCTGGTTGACGAATACCCATCTTCGATACAATCTGGAGCGTAGCCTTTCTCTGAATCTACAGAAGACAACTCGTCGAAACTTCCAGAAGTCTGGCGTGACCCGTCCTCTGAATAAAAAGCCTTCGGATGATCTTGACCCGGAGAGATGGAACCAACAATATCGTCTAGTTGAGCATCCTTGCCGTCGAAAAAGTGCTCATTGTCTTTGAAATGCTCTAGGTGTCCCTCTGTTTTATTGCGATGTGTGGAACTTCTTACGGAATCAGCCTCACGTGAAAGTGACCCGGCGAGAGGCCGCTCTATTGTCTCACTCTCCCCCATATTTGACATGGCGGGTCGCTTTTGCAAACACCCACTACTTCTTTTCTCTTCATGGAAATCTTCATCGTAACAATCACTCCAAAAGACAGAATCGTCTTCAAAGCAATCATCGTGAATTCCCTCGTGACCATGACGTTGCTCCGAGTTACTGATCTTTCGTGGATCTTCAGCATGTCGTGGAGATGTCGAAGCGCACGTTGAAATTCCAGTGTCGTTGTCATTCCCGAAGGATGTCTCACTTTCGCTGCTACGAATATTTGCGTACTCCAAGTAAAATTCGGAAACATGTCTCTGCGCACTCTGAGTCCCAGGCCATTCTTCTACTGTGTAAGCGTCAACAGAAATAACTTCTGGGTTTAAGTCGGCGAACGAACTGGATGACTGCGAAGATACGCTGTCTACCGACAGATCATCCTTCGATATGGAAGTTTCCGAAGAAGAGTGTACGTTGACGACGCTGACAAAACGCTGAAACTGTGGATCCAGTCGAGAAACATACGTTGGGAATTGCGCCATTCAGTTTTCTTTAAGTCACTTGGCCAGCACAAAGATCACAAGACGACTAATCAAACCGTGACGCCCATCTTTTCATTCACTTTTTTGTACCGGTCATACGTGAGCAACAAGGATTGAAATATGCCATGCCGATCACCTAGCTAATGGCAACTGTTAGCATGTGCTGTTCAAACACCATCGGACAGTTTAAACGACAGAAGTGTTCATTAATCCAGCGGCGTGTAAACATAAACTTAAAATTCTTGAATAAACACCCTATCGACTTTTACCTAGCTTGACGGAATTTGTCGAAATTTCTCGAGATAATTACGCAAAAGTGTATCCTTTTATGGCGTTGTTTTCTTCTCGTAAAAAAAATCAAAGGTGAGCATTTTGCGAATTCTGGTAAGATGTGAGCACCGGTCTTCTGGTTTCACTGTAACAACTAATAAATATTAGTTGTTCTGTGTTTTAGTTCACGTGAAGTCCCCCCGGCAAGAAGCTGGAACAAAGGCTTTTTCCAACACAATCCAGCAATTAAGTACAATTCACCCAGAAAACAAATTTCTACTTCACTCAAACGTAAACGTGACAAAACGACTATTAAGTCCTTCATGGTGTTTTATTTATACGAAACTGAAATAACAAAAAAACCAACTAAGAGAACTTCCTGTTTAAGGGTTACACAAGTGCCATCAGCGATGAATAGCAAAATATTTCATATTCGATGTAAATGATGTTTGTGGCTGATCTGTTTCGTCGATTTAGAAGCCATTAGTTGTCGTAGCAATTTTCGCTAATGGCCTCCGTTTTTGACAAGGAAGTTTTGTGAAGCAAAATCCTGGGCAATGAATTAAAATTTCACGTTAAAACATGATTCAGTAAAATAGCTTTTCGCTTCACTGAAGTGGAAAGAACTTCTAGAAGGCACGAAAAGTGTCTTGAGTTGCAAAAAACGAAAACTTATAAAAGTTTGACAAACGGAAATCATATTGAAACCTAAACCCCTCAACACTGGATAGTGTAATCAATGTGGAGAACGCAGTTCCTAAATTTAGTTCAAAGTTTGATTTGTGCAAAATCAAGCGATATAACGAGCCTATTTCACACTGTACATAAACTCTTGTAGTTTTCCTGGCCTGAAAAAGTGACAATAATTCCACATATTTTTCTTTACGAAGTATCGATAAGAAATACTCTGATGAAAATTTGCATTTTTAATATCTAAACTTGGGCCGTGTTGACACAAAGAAAAAACAAACACGATTAAATGGCAAAAAGCTTTTTGTTATGTCAGTTGTCTTTAAAGGGCCCACGCTGTGGGGTCAAACTTTCATGTAAACGACTTCGCCATTTTATCTGTCTTCCACTGTAAAATGACCGAAACACGGGAGCGTGCCTGTGCGCGTGAAAAGAGACGGCTAAAGGTCATAGGACACCGGGTTGATTGGAGGAAGGACTGGGAGAGAATTTCCCTTTCCTTTCCACTTGAATCACATCTGCGCACTCGCCCGGGTGTTTTTACTGCGCAAGATTGCATTCTCTCGGAGATAAACGGGGATTAAAATACCATAGAAGAAAGCGGGAATTATTACACATATTATAGACAACAAAGCGATTGTAGGATACATCAAAGAAAAGCGGCAATGCCAGTTCAAGTGATGTGCTTTGAGAAGTTTGCGTTTTCATACAAAACGGAGTAAAAGATTGGCTTCTAAACGATTGTTTTTAGATCACCTCGTAGCCCAAAGGAGACAAAATGGACACACAATGCTAAAACCAATAGTCCAATTTCGATATATTAAAATTCACTCGTAGACAAGACGAACCATCTCGAGGCTCCAGGGAAAATACTCATACAAATCCTTCCTTTATGGCCCCAGAGATTCGAAGTCATGTTTATTGTTTGAAGTTGACATTTTAAAATATCGAAATTGGTCTATCACTGGCGACAACATTTTCACGTGACCCGTTGTTTTTAACAATTTGCGTTCACGCCGTTGTAAACCAGCAAACAAAAATTCCTGAGATTTCCTTCGTATCCATGAAAACGGAACTGTTACGAAAGCTCCAGTTTATATACGAAACTTTCGTGCAAGTGAATAGGTGTGAGAATGAGAAATAAATGACAACACAAGGTCGCCATTTTGCATTTACATTTATCTGACACTTCAACATAATTTATGCTTTCAGAAATTCAATTTTTCGCGCAGTTTTAGTCAGCATTCTCCAGAAATTAGAAGCCCTCTCATCAGGGTGATGCGCTCTTACCGTGCTCTCTCTTTCTTTTCCAAGGCCGTTTGTGCTTGAAGTTGGTTTACGTAACTCTTCGTGTCCTCCAGTGAACTGACGGACGAGTTTAACATCTCTTCTAAATACATCGTTTTCTAAGCGGACCATCAAGATAAACTCTGTCAGTTGCAAACTGAACAACTGTTCATAATATAAGGGTGCCAGCAAAACAGAAAAATTAAGCACGAAAATTGAGACTTTCCGAGAGAAAATACCATGATGGAAAATAACTGATAGCTTTGGCTAAATACTGGGCGTGGTGAAACACGCCAAAAAGCACGCGTTTGAATCCCAAGGGCAATTTTTTTTACTAACCTGAAAAAGTTTTTCGTTTTCACTCTTTATATCTTGTTCAGTGCTGCTTTTCCTCTGAATTTCCTCTTCCAGCTAACAAAACAAACCAATACATAGTTATACAAAGAAAAAAAGAGAAAACGTAAAACAGCCGGAGGGGAAAAAATGCACAGCACCTTATTGTTGTTAGTGGTTTTAATATTTAGGTGGCTCAACTTAGTTAAGGAAGAAAGAAGACATTTAAACACAGTGCACGGTAGGCGCAGGGGGGATTTTTCATTTTAGTACTCTTAACAACATCGATCGTCTTTCGCTCCCCCTCTACAACCCCCCCTCGCGTCTGACCGGTGACGCATTGTAAGACCAATCGGTGCATCGGGAATTAAGATATCTGGGGCAATTTCTAACGATATAACTGTCTCACTTTGTAATAAAAGTCTAACGCACTTTGTAATAAAATGAGCCATCGCCCTTTGCAAAAACAAGCGAGCGCGCACAAAAACTGCTTCTTGAGTCGAGGTTTGCCGCGCCGGTGTTATTTTTGCGCGGTTTCGTATGTTTCGCCCAATAAATAAAGTAAGCATAACTCCAAGGGTGCTTTCGATTGGGAAATCCGGATTTAGATCTTAAAATCCGGATCTTTTGGATTTCCAATCGAACACAAAATCCGAAAACGGATTTCGCGACGGATTTCATTAACTGAAATCCATGTCGGGGAAGGATTTTAATTAATGAAATCCGCGGCGAAATCCGTTTTCGGATTTTGCGTTCGATTGGAAATCCGAAGATCCGGATTTTAAGATCTAAATCCGGATTTCCCAATCGAAAGCACCTGAAGTCTTGTTACTATCGATCTCAGACGTCCGTGGACAAGGGCTTTTTTTCAGTCCACTTCACGAACCGTTGATTTCAGTCTGCGGTTAAAAAAAGCTGATCACGTGATAACATTTTTGTGGCTCTGCGGTTTCGAAAATAACGATCACGTGGCGCTAATCCTTCACTCTTCCCACGGCCGAGAAAAGAAAAACCTGAAGAAGAGTTTCCACACGCTTCTTATTTCTCAGGACAAGGCTTTTCCTGGTTACCCGTTATAGCTTCGGCCGGTTTTACTCGCCGTCAACATCTTTTCGCGCATTTCTTCTTGGGGAGAGCTAGAGCAACAGAAAATAGCGTCACGAGATCGGTATTTTCGAAACCGCAGAGCCACAAAAAAATGCTATCACGTGATCGGAATTTTTAACCGCAGACTGAAATCAACGGTTCCGTGAAGTGGGCTAAAGAAAAGCCGTTGTCCACGGACGTCTGAGATCGATAGTATCTTCCGACTAGCTTACGGTGGCTCAAAACGGTTTCAACGCCTTCAAGAGACTTATTTATTAGAACGATTGACACTACAACATTGTATCATGTATTAGCAGTGTTATGGTGCCATATGAAACACCAATTATTGCTCGATAAGTTGAAGTCATTATTGTGACGTAATAGGTAACCAAGGCAACCTGAAAGTCCCATAAAACCACCCGATATTTTGGCTTTAGTTGCTCATATCTCAAAAACGAACTAGGTGACGTCCATTTTTTATTGCTGGAAATTGATCAGCAGACCGACGTGAAACTTTTGCAAAGTTAAAAAAAATTCTGTTCAGCGGATTCAGAGCAACTTAAATTTGTGAATTTTGAACAGCAATAACTCGTGTTTCATACGGTACCATAACAATTGATTATAATATAAGCCGAGAAATTTCGGAGATTTGATTGGTTGATAGTATCGCCATTTCCGCGTAATAGTGGTATTACAGCAAAAATGGTATAACAGCAGTGGCATTACAGCAAAAATTTCTCGGCTTCCATTATAAACAATGAATTATAAACAGTGATATTTCAAAATTCTCCAAATACCACTCGCCGCTTCGCGGCTCGTGGTATTTTGGACAATTTTGAAATATCAGTCGCGGTATTATTGCCAAATACCACTACAGGTCATGCTATTACCTATACTAATACGTGATGCAGTGTTGTAGTGTCATTCGTTCTAATAATTGAGTCTCCTGAAAGTGTTGAAACCTTAAGCTGGATCCCAGAAAAGAACAGTGCTCTAGGGGTCGGTAATAACATCACAGACCAATTTTTGCTTTTGAAGAAGAATTTGCATCTCCAGTTCCTTGCTGTCCAGTTCTCTCCTAAGCTCTTTCTTCAACGCCTTTTCACGCTTTATTTGCTGGAAAGAAACAAACAGCAAATAATATTAGTTCTTTCAGTCCTAATAATTCAGTGAAATGGCAAATTTAATCCTCCTAATTATTGACAAAGAAATTGCACAACAGGAAAGTGACTAGACATGATTCTCATAAAATGGGCATAAAACCTTCTGATTTTCTCGAAATAGTTTATGAAAAATGTGCAGAAAATTGAAAAAGGGTTATGGAAACGTAGTTACCACCAGACACGAGATCTTGCCAATTCACATGCTTTACCTCATTATGAATTCTCTCCTTTTCTGTTTTTATTTGTTGTTCCATCTCCTCATATAACTTTTGCACTTCTTCATCATGGGAATTTGATTTACTGTTGTAGAGACAATGATAAAGGATTTGCAAATGATGATGAAAAATCCTGTCTTTGACAGGCAGCTGTATTTCTCTCCTTCCTCCCTTCCTTGCAGGCTTACAGTCTGCGACAAAATTGAGGAGACACATCTCACTCCCCTGCCCCCCACAATCAGGCTTTCAATAGAAGCCTGTTACCGGCCACTGGCTAGTTTGTCTTGATTTTCACTAAAAATCCTATCATAAACTTCCACCTACAATGGGCTACCACGGACGGCTATTTCAAAAGTTATTGAAACCCCTGCACAATGTCGCCTGACAGGATTTGCTAAGAAAATTGCACAAAACAACATTGAGAGGGAAGGGACAGCATCCCAGATCAAGCACAAAACCTGTGTATTGTGTGCTGCCTCCAGGAATTTTGTCACAGACTGTAGTTTCGAGCACAGGGCTGAACATGCTTTATGCTCTGTCATGTGCATCTCTTGGGCACAAATGTTTAGGTTGTGGGACAGGGTGGAAGATGATTTCTTAGTTTAGGGAATGATGTTTTCTTGTGGAGATGCTAACCTCTCATTATCTGGAAGGTGAATTTTTTTTACAGTGTTCATACTCTTAAGAGCTTTTCAAATTCAATGACTTTCCAGGACCTTTTTCATGACTTTTACCAGTTTTCCATGACCGAAACTTTTGCTGTCACTTTCGAAAACTGTCAAAATCATGCTTGTTTTGGGGTATTTTCTGACATATAACTCGCCTGTATTTGACTTTGTCCTTGCTTCAACATCTGCAATAATTTACCTACCACACATAACTATAATTTTCCATGACTTTCCATGACCGATAATTAAATTCCATGACTTTCCAGGCCTGGAAACTGAAATACTAAAATTCCATGACTTTCCAGGTTTTCCATGACCCATACGAACCCTGTTTTAACTAAGCATTCATCATCAAACCACTTGATCTGAATTCTTCAAATTGACCCATTCCCTCCACAATTACGGTAGTGACCTAATCCCAACAGAAACACTGACCCCTTTTTCCCACTTTCTGTAAGGATCAGGATGAACGGCACAAAATTACCCAGAATGTCATTCATTTAATATCTGAGACAATCTGAGAGTCAAACCTTGGCCTTCGTAAAAATGTGCTCATGCGTGGGATGTTAGGTAACAGGGTATGGGTAATAGGAACACATTTCTCCCTTATCTCACAAATGCTCATAATCCAGGCAAAGAAGAGGATAAGATACCATTAAACAAATAATCAAGTTAAAGGCATTAAAAAGGTCTCTTGAGTGACATATTTATCCTAAAAATGACAAATACTACATGATTATCTCTTGTAATTTAGTAATCAGTAAGATTTAAATTCATTCCAGAACCCACCTGCATTCAAATTTTTACAATTCAAGACACAATGAAAGTCTATTGATTTTTTTCCCTGTCTCCATAGCATCTGACATAACAAATACCTGGCTATTGCAGGACAAATGGACAATGGACGATCAACCCTGATAAAACAATTGAACTCTCTGGGGAAAAATATCCTAAGTCACTTTTACAGGGTTCTTAGGTCATTTCACAATTTTTAGGTGCATTTTGCATTTGCACTGCACTTAAATTACAGAGTGAACTTCCTCAGGCTCTATGCCAAAAGTTATGGCAATAGGATGAAAAGAAGCCAAATAAATTTTCATCCTCCTGC
>BLFK01000176.1:315371-343141 GCA_014634185.1 Astreopora myriophthalma
CCCCCCCCCAAAACAGAGTGCCACACATGTTTTTTCCCCTTTGTTGTTTTCTTCACACCATTTGTGATAGGAAATTACATTATTTTAACCACCGTTTATTGCGCGAAAGTTGGCCGCAATTTCGCAAAATGACCATACGCACTTAAAAAGTCACTTTGGACATTCTGTTCTGAGCCCTTGAATTATATGCGTTTTTGTAAATAATACAAAACTTCAATTCATATTTTGTAAAAGAATAAGGAAACAAACATAAAAAACCTTGCTATGAATAATTCGTTGACAAACTTGCAAGCAGCTATTGGTACTAAAAGACCAGAAAAACACGTTATCTTGTAAGCATTTTACATACTTTTTGAGTGCTGACTCCAGCTGTTCAGAATCCATTTTTGCTCGTCTTATCTCAGCGGAAACTTTGCCTAGAAACTCCTCGAATTTCTGCAATCCACGCACATCGTTCTTCCGAAGAGCCTCCCACAAATCTCGCAGCTGGTCTTTCGTAAGCGATCTAAATAACAAAGAAAAATAATGGTAATGATCATAAGTGCGAGTTCTCTTAACGCCGTTGACTTTAAAGATCTAGTCGATAAGATTGATAGCCCCGAAATAAGTTAGCTTTTAAAACCAGTAAGGGATGCATAATTCCTGCCAGGTGCAAAAGACTTGCTTGTCTTCACGTCGTCTATGTGATTGAAGTCCGCGTATTTCCATTAATAAGGAAAATATATGACAGAACTTGCCGGTGAAATTGACAACCACGTCGTTGATTTCAGACATTGGAACTTGCACTTCGATGCTTTTAATGGCGAGGGTTTTTATCAAACAATATGATAAAAATCGAGGTGTTTGGTTTAGTGTGATGAGCAAGCGAATGATAAATGTTTACAATACGGACTTGAATAATTATCAAAAAGATGTTTTCCACTTTTCGTTAACGATGAGTTTTATAAGTACGCTAACTACCTCTAAACGAATTAACGACAAAGATCTCATCTCCTCAAAAGTATTGTAAGCTGATATCCCATTCCGATCAGCTGTTCGAACGCGGAATCAATCCCCGCGGCCAAACCCCGCTGATTTGTTTCGGGAAAATAAAGATGTAAACAAGCATTTCATCCCCCAAGGGGAAACAGGGGAAAGCGATGCATATGGCAAACACTCCGCCAGGTCCGTAAGAATTGACGACGAGAAATGAGAAATCACATTTTTGCTTCTTTCAAGAACTTCGCGAACGCGGCTAAAGAAAATAAAATGGCCCATAATCAAAACAATAATAAGGTTCAGATGTTATTGTAAGCTCGCTAAGGCGCCAAATTTGATATGCGTAAGTACCAACATGAAACAACATCCATCAAGATCACAAGATCAGAGAGGGATTTGGTGAGGCTTAAACAGCGCAATCGACAACAAAACAAATGGTTCCTTTATGCTTTACCCAGTGAATATATCTTCTCCGACGCTTTCCACGATCTCCCGAAACAAAGCTTCTTCGGAAGGATGATTTGAAGACGCCAGACCAGTCTCCAAACTTTCGAAAATATCATGCCCCGTGTCAGATGTGTCCTTCATGAATTCATGGCTCGAATCGTGTTTAGACGAGTCGAATTCCGTGGCACCGTTACCTTCGCTCAGAAACGTTCCAAATCCCTCGACGAATTCATCCATAGTCAATCGACCGTTTTGATCAATGTCAAGCTTATCGAAAATGAAATCAAGTTGCTCAAAATTTAAGCTCAAATCGTCGGCCACCCGCTCTAAGTCTGCTTTCGTGATATACCCGTTTCCTTCGGGGTCGCACAAGAAAAACAGCTCTCGTCCGGGGTCGCTGATTGATGTGATTTCCTCCAATTCGCTGGTCCCTTCGTCGTCAGAACGAATGCCGAGGAAAAGCCCAAAGCCTGCTGTGAACTCCTCTAAAGTCAAGTAGCCATTTTGATCTTCGTCGAGTTCATTGAAAGTCTGCTTAACTTGCCCTGCGTCTAGAGGCAGGCCAAGTTCAGCTATAACACCCTGTAATTCATTCTTTGTAACATAACCCTTTCCGTCTTGGTCACACAAGTTGTACAGCTCTATAGCTCGCTCCCTTAACACACTTTTTAGTTGGTCTGGGTCTTCGGCCATTGTTCCAAACACATCGGGAAAATCCAAGCCATACAAGTGCACAACAAAAAATGTTAATTGCAGAAAACTCAGTCTTTCGCGTTCGAACCGAAAAACTTGCCGCAATATCACTTCACTATCAATACTCCACACTAAAAAATGAAACCGTTCGTTCTGGAAGTTATATGAGAGCAATAATTATTGGACGCTGCTACATTGCCGTTCCCAGTGTTGACATTTGAATCATCGCTATTTTACCGATGGATGCATGCCCTTGCAGTCAGCTACCTGGTTACGCTTTCAAAACATCACTCTCCAGGGAGGGAAGGGGGCGCAAATGCAATATATGTATAATCCGGGGGAATCTTCCCGAAACAGCGACTTTCAATGTGATATCGCGAATTATCGAATAGATCAGGAATTTGAGAAATGTTGATATGACCCCAAATGATATTACCACAATGAACAGTATTAAGTACTGCCATTTTTTTTTTTAAATTAGCACACATTTATGTTTTATTCATGCATGATGTGGGCGAAAATCCAGTCAGCTAACAAATATATTGAGTATTTTTTATATTTCTCTTTTTTTCAGATTAGGTACCAGACGGGACTAAAACCTTTGAAAAAATCATCTGCAAAAATTAAAGCTGCAATTAACTTTATTAGCAATCGATTTCTCCTGTTGGTTTCCTTTTGTCCTCATAATCACGATTAAAAAAACTGTTTCCCTCCTCAAGATATTGGCATTACTGCCGGACGCACGAGAGCAGCAAACGAACAGCCCTTGAAAAAGAAGTTTGAACGTAAACAGCCCAGCCAGTCAGTTTATCTCGAATAGAAACCATCGACTATGGTTATGCAGGAATGTACTTGCAGTTTCTGGCGTTTCAGAACAGGGAACATCACGAACTGCGAGGAAGTTTTCACACATCGTTTTCACTGCCTCGGAGTGTTTTCTTAGCGGCAAGCATCGCCTAATCGAGCCCATTCGTTTCACTCTTCAGCTTACCGAAATTCGGCCTATCGAACTGAAATTTTACTGACACCAGCAAAATGCGGACACCTTACTGCATGTCGTTTCCTTTAAGGTTCACCCGCCGGCCAAACCAGTGGAAATGATCGATCCTATATCGGCTTTCCCGCAATTGCGCATTGAGAGATATTGACTTTCGTGCAGTTAAATTCACATTACATCGATAACCTACTAGAAATAACATAAGTAGGTAAACTTCTTTATTTGTCCTTAAAAAAAAAAAAACACTTCCTTAACAACGAATCAACGTCATGTTAATTTCCTCATCTGTGAAAAGGATCGATGTAAGCCGACTGGGGGAGTACAGGCGCCAGTATACAGTTCGCACGAACAAGAGCTGTCACGCACAATCGCTACTACTGTGATATGTATGTTATTTGAATGCAATTCGTCCTATTTCTTTAGGCAGCATTGCGAGAAAGGGATTCTTTCTTCTCGATACCTTCACACACTGCTTCACATACGCTTCCTGCTCTAGCTGGTAATGGAAAAGGCCTTTGCTTGGCGCCTGTGACGCGCGTAACAATTGCCAATTGACCTGTTATTCACCTCAGGCCTCTGCTAATTAATAATAACAAAGTTTTTTTTTCTTTTCTATCGCCGGAAGAAAGAGACCTCTCGAATTATTGACGGAGAGCCGGAATTCGTGGAGGGTCACAAAACTACATGAACTAATCAGATTGTCGTGAAATTGCGAATTAAAGCAATACAGAATTCACTAGATATACCAAAGCGACTTCAAAAGCTTTACACAGATACTGGCCAATTGACGAAAAATGTCACGGAGAAGAAAAAAAAACATATTTAAGTGTTACCATGACCAATACCACGTAGTTTTTCTTCGTAATGATTTCTGTTTAACCCGGGGATTCGGTTCAAGGTACAAATATAAAATTCAGTGAGAAACCGAATAGCTAAAAAAAATCATGCACGGCTGGATATGGGGATATCGGATACTGATAGAGTCTTATAGTCCTTTAACTTTCACTTCCTCATCTTAGTCAGCTACGCATCATCTGATAATTGTACTTGTACATTATCAATTGCAGATATTGCAATCTTATGCCCAAGGGAAATGTTTGCCACTTCTGGGATTTCGTGCGTTGACCATGATGACTTGCCGAGAACGGTTCTCGGCAAGGGGAAATTAAACGAGCCCGAGACGAAAACAAGAGGTCTGAGATGTTATTCTCTTCTCTATCAAATCAGGGTGCAATGCTTCTCAGTCACACCAAGAGAACATCATCATGTACATACTAAAACGAGACTGGGCTGCGATCTGGAAAGAGAGTAGTCACATGTAGGCCATTTCAGAGTTGCGCAGGGAACTGGGGCGAGTTTCAAATTTGAACCAATCGATAAATTGACACCATCACATGAAAGATAACATTGAAATTTGCCATCTGTCCAAGTTTGATTCTTTTAGGTCGAACAGAGACCAAGTTACAGACTTTAAAACACGGCTAAAAATCCATATAAACGTCTCTAATTTTGTAGTCTCCCTCGAAGCCGTTTTTTGGATGTCACGCAACGTTCCTTTTGGGGGAACGTTGCGTGACAAAGCAAAGGTGTCGTCGACATATCTACGATAGAACTCAATACCCGAATTGTAATTCTCTAGCCAGCGTTTCTCATGGTGGCCCATAAAGAGATTAGCTAATACAGGAGCAAGCGGGGAGCCCATGGCTACCCAATCAATTTGATCGTAAAAATTACCCAAAAAGGAAAAATGTTTAATACCGAACAGGATGCGTTATCTTTCTTTAGTTATATCAACAGCCAGCATCCCAACATCAAATTTACTATGGAGAGGGAAGAAAAGCAGAAGCTCCCCTTCTTAGATGTGCTTTTAGATAACCATAGTAATCAGGGCATTATCACCTCGGTTTTCCACAAGAAGACCTACACTGGTCTTTTCACTAATTATTGTAGTTTTGTACCCTTTAGTTACAAATTAGGATTAGTACGTACTCTGGTTGACCGAATATTTAAAATCAATAACACTTGGGCTGGTTTTCATTTGGACATAAATAACCTTACCAAAACGTCAAGGAAGAATTCGTTCCCTTCTAGTGTTATCGAAAATGTTGTTAGAAAATTTCTTAACAATTACTTCACCCCCGATTCCTCTCAGAGTGGTGCTCGTAAGGACAATTGTTTGTATTTTAAATTACCGTACATCGGTCCTTTTTCCATCGTAACACAACGCAGAATTAAGAAATTAGTCAACACATTGTGCAGCGACCTGGAAATTAAGTTGGTGTTCACCCCGTTTAAAATCAAGAGTTGGTTTGGGGCCAAGGACCTCATCCCTGCGGGTTTACGATCGCGAGTCATTTACAAGTTTTCATGTGCAGGCTGTAGTGCCTGTTATATTAGTGAAACCAATAGACACTTTGCCACTCGCATTCGTGAACATCTTGCCTCCGACAAAAATTCTCACATCTTTAAGCACCTGAGAGGTTCTGAAAATTGTCGCTCCCTTTGTTCAGAAGACTGTTTTAAAATCCTCGACTCTGCTCCAACAAGTTTCCAATTGAAAATCAAAGAAGCCATGCACATCCTTTGGGAGCAGCCGTCACTAAATTCCCAAGTCAAACATCTTAATTTATCCCTTTCATACTAATTAGTCTCTTTTCTTAGCTTAAATAGTTTGATGTGTGTTTTTATTCTGTTCTCGCCTTCATCCTTAATTATTCATATTAATGTCTCACTATATGACACTATTTATTGCACATCTTCATTTTATTCTGTACAACTGACGATGGATGATGTTTCATCGGAAACATGTCTTGATTGATTAAATAACATGAACTTCAAAAACGTCGTTTGGTTTATTAAAGCCAAATTATAATAATAATAGTAATAATAATAGTAACTGAATAGTAATAATAATAGTAACTGAATAGTAATAATAATAGTAATAAAGTTAGCAAATGCAAGTTGGAAAAATGCAAATGCAAGTTCCATATTTGGAATTTTTCTTGCAGTAATTATCTACCAGCCAGGAGGAAGAACTCACACCTGTTACATATGAGGCTTTAAATCGCACTCTGCCACCTGAAAAGTAGCCTGCGTAGCAACCGCTAAAAGAGGAGAGGGGGAGGGAGCGTGGAAAGGGGAGAGGGGACTATATATATATATTTAGTATCACCCAACTAGTGGACAAATGCAAATCCTGCATTTTTATTGGCTACGCTACTAGAGGACTATTAGTAATAGTCCTCGAGTTCGAAAAGCGTGATGCTTTCTTTCGTTTTATTCCCAAATAAATATTTCTTCAACTTGCATTTGCTAACTTTTTACTGCCTTTTCTGTCCGACTCAGTACTTGGGTGATACTAAAACAATTCAGATTAAACCCTTCGCTCTCAAGGGCCACTGGTCAATAGCCCATTCGGCTTCGCCTCATGGGCTATTGGCTAATTGTTAAATAGTCCCCTCTCCCCTTTCCTCGCCCCCTCCCCCTCTCCTCTTTTAGCGGTTGTTTCGCAGGCTACTTTTCAGGTGGCAGAGTGCGATTTAAAGCCTCATACTGGTAACAGGTGTGAGTTCTTCCTCCTGGCTGGTAGATAATTACTGCAAGAAAAATTCCAAATATGCCGAAAAACAACCGAAATAATGTAAAATTAAATATATCAGAAGTAAAGCTCACGCACGATTTTTAACTTGCTGGTAACTTTGGCCTCAACTGATAAAGAAATAAATGGTCCAGCTTATATTTGAAAGTGACGAGTCCGTCGCAAAACCAGTGACTAATTGGCAGGTTTTTCATTGCATGCATGCCGTTTCTTTTTTATTTTACCGGAAGCTTTTATTTCTTCCTTTTTGTAGTGTATCCTTTTTTTTGTACCCCCTAATTTGTACGATCAGTTATCCCAGTAGCATTAACTGCATGAGTTTTCCCGAGAACGGAAAGCTGCGGCATCATAGCATGCAATGCAGCCAGTCTTATCGAAGAAAGTGTGAACAAATTTTCGTTTGTATGAAAATGTTCAAAACCGCTTTTCTAAGTTTTCATGCAAATGAATTTTAAAAATTATTACTTGCAGTAATAATTAATCTACCAACCGGCGATTGGTAGAGTAGAACATTCAACTCACTTTCCAGAGAGTACAGGTGGATTCCATTAGCACACGGTGTTATGTTGCCTCGGTTACAAATTGTTTTCAAAATCAAAAGAACTTAATAAAACAGTTCAAGTCAACTGTTTTCGGTTACTGTAGGTAGAATTTGGTTGCCCAACGAACCGGAACCTTTAAAATAATTACTAGAAGAAACTATATTTTCTTCAAAAGTTTTTCTTTGGGCTTCATTAAAAGGATGATCGATTTTTGACTCTTTTAAAGCCATTGTTTGTAAGAGAAGACAAAACCGGAATGGATAAGTGATGCACCTTCCTTGTGGTCGATAGTTAATTTCTTCTTTTATAATTTATTGGTCACAGTACGATATCGTAACGACGCCCGGATACTAAATTATTTATATAGAAAAGCCTTATTCGCTTACTATACTGCTTGAATTAAAAAAAATATATATTTTTCTCTCTGGAAAGAAATAAAGGAATCACGAAAACATACATTCTTTTTATTTTGTTGATTTTGAGTTTTAAAAATTGAAAACGCTGCTCTGTGTATGGTACCAGATTTTATACAGTATAAACCGAAGGAAAGGCACTGTAATCCTTCGATATATACGTGCCTTTTTCGTGTGACGCACTGAGATAATGACGTGACTAGCAGCAGATTATTTGGGTTTAATGAACGGATACTACACAAAATCTAAAATCTAAATCCACTTCTTTTTAGCAGTGTATTGTTTTGATTGCTATCTTCCGGTCATTTCCAGACGTTTCGACGTCATAGAAGAATTACCCACCAGAGGCGCGCTAATTCAAACGCACGAATCTGATTGGTTGATATGTTTTGTTTCAAGCCCATAATGCTGGATTCGCAGTGACGATGCCTTTGGCGGCCATTTTGGATTAGCAAAAAAAAAAAAAACCCAATATGCAAATATAATTCATGTTTGTGGGAAATCACTCAAGCAGCGAAACGCATTTACCTGTCCTGTCCATTTCGCTGGTATTACTTTGACAATGGCTTCGTTGCAGTGAACCTGTACATCGATCGCCAGCGACATTGACAACACATGGCTTAAAAGCAGAACAACGTTTCTTCACTAGTACAGGGCATCGCGCGATTTTTTGAATGCGAACATCGAACACAAATTATTTTGAATCCGTGTTTTCGCCGGCGTAAATCGAGTATGAATGAAGTAGTCTATGGCTGGGGTGCATGGTTAAGTGAAAAATCCGCTTTAGTTTGTGGTAAATTTACGTTATTTTTTTAGCCAAAGGCACTTAGGTGAAATCATGGAGGACGAAACGTCGGTTCGCGTAGCTCTGAGGTGAGTTTGTTCGTTTCTTGCGATAAGATACGAAGTTATCGACTCGGTGCAACTTTATAGACACCCTGCCAAGTGTTGCGTAGCGTGGTTTTTATTAATTCTTGCATTTTTTTTTTCGCGTTTTTCTTGTAGGATTCGTCCGCAGAGCGCTGCCGAACGAATTGATATGTGTCGAGTTTGTACTTATGTTACTGCGGGTCATCCGCAAGTTGTCCTCGGAAAAGACAAGGCCTTTACATTCGATCATGTTTTTGACATGGAGAGCAAACAGTTTGTGATCTATGAGCAGTGTCTTAGAGGACTTGTCGAAGGGTGAGCTTATTAAATTTCCGTTCTACGACTTACAATTTTTGCATCCGTGTCGTGCTGTCTCTCATAATTTACCGCGATGTTGTACATTTCAAATGTATTTATCACGAACGAGTGCCAAATTCTGTTATAAAATTATGTAGTGAAATCAAGTATTTTCCATTTAATACAGATGCCTCGATGGATACAATGCGACCGTGCTCGCCTATGGACAGGTAAAATGTTGCTGATGAATTTGCTGAAAATACTTGCTGAAAATTTGTATTCGTTGTCGTGAAATGTATTTGAACTTACGAGCTCACGATGGACGCGGAAATCCATGGATACAGTTTCCGGTTGTGACTTTTTAGGTTCGTAGACCTAAATAATGCTTAAAAAGAAAAAAAGAAAGAAAAGGGTTCCTTTACTGTTCAATCGATATGCCAAGGACTAATACATCAGATACGACCCTCTAATATCATGTGAACAAGACCTCGTACAATCTGTCTGTATTTATTTTTCATTTTTGCCAACTGATTAATTGTAAATTCTCCGTGTCTGAGCGGTTAATGTACAACTTATCGGAAAAAGGATTTTGTTTTTTTGTCTAATGAACTAATCGAAGTGTAATATAGATTACACAGAGCACAGATGTATTTGCATCCAGTTGAGGACATCAATTTGTGAAGGTGATTTTCGCCTCTCTGATGTTGCCAAAATTAAATAAAATTGTGACTGACAGTAAGTCATACGTAAAGTAGAAATTTAATTACGAAAGAGAGTATCTTGATGCCAACCACACCATAAATACATCAAATATGTGCTTGCTATAGCATTCTTGTATTTGTGTGACAGTCCAAAAATTCTCCTTGTTGATTCGTTTCTTTTCTTCAGTTTTGTTTTTAATTTTTGTCTGTGCAAATTATATGTTAATTCATTTAGATTTTTGCAAACAATTATTGTTGTCATTTCTCATGCTTATTGCCTATGGCTCTAAAGATACAGGCATGCAGTATTGTTTGCAGTGCAGTAGTTTATGTGGTTGGTTTTTAGGCCCATTTGATTATTATTCTATAAAACGGGTGTTATCTGAATTATAATCATAAGTAAAATTTAAGTTTGCTGAAATTCCAAAAAAGTCTCTCTGCATAATAAGATGCCATGTATTATTATGCTTGTAGTTGAAGTTGAGCACCTTCTCAATTATGGACATTTCAAACCATTATTGATATTATTTTACCTTCCACTACCAGAATTTATTCCTTTTTGCTATAATTCAAGTCCTTCATCAGGTTGTGTCCTGTTCAACCAACCTCTCTATCTGTCAGTTGATTAGTTATTGTGCATGGCTATATCAAGTTGAAAAGCATGAGACAGAATGTACTGTACCTTCAATATAATATTCCCTTATTTTTGTTTGGAACTCTTCAAAGAAATGAACTTAGCTGTTGTCAATAATTGTTTTCTTGTGTTCAGGTACATTGGTTCCTCATGATTTAAATTTTATCATTGAATTCATGTGTGGCTTTAGGAATTAAGTCGTCTCTTTTTAACTTCAGTTTTGCACGCTGTGGATTAATATAATAAAGTTAATTATAGCAACATGTTATGCACCTGAGTTACTGAAAATGAAAAGAGGTGATCAGAATTGTTATAGGCTTGTCAGAAATTAAAGTGAAAACCATCTTTTGGAAATAACTTGTAAATTGACAGAAGTAATTTGGCAAGTTTTAAATGGCATGTTTTGAATTTTGGTGTGAATCTGCTTTTAACAGAGGCATCAGTGATAGCTTAAGTCTAATAAATTGCAGTGTTGATCTGTTTCATTATTTACTGATGGCCTGGTTCAATTCACATGGCTGTGGCAATGAAATGTGTTTCACATGGCGAAACAAAGAACAACAACAACAAAAAAACAATGCTTATTTTTAGTCTATTCAATTACAAGTAACTTGAGCTATGAATAGATTGAGGGTATTTGCACAACAATTAAAAAGCTCTTAGATTGAATATTTGTTCAAGTGGAAGTTGTTTCATCACCTATTTGTGACTATTTTGCATTTTGAAGGAATTTGTGGAGTTTGGAAAGAGAATAATTGATTTTCAGTAACTCGTCTTAGCCAGCAGACTAGTTAAGAAATGCTCTTCCATTTTTATTTTTAACAAGGAAATAGCCTATTAATGTTGCAAAAAACTTAAAGAAAGTTGAGCGGCACTAACATGGGAGCTGATGCTTGGTTGATTGCTCTAATGAAAGACTTAAGAGAAGGAAAGAAATCATGCATGCTTCACTTGTGACAACTGGTTTTTTGAGAAAGGAAGTCACCTAAATCTTTGTACTTGTATTTGAACTATTTGAATGGGTTGAAACATGTTTCTGACTTAAAAACCGTCCTTTGGGGTTAACATTTGTCCTAAGTTTAAAAAAATATAGCACTTTGATTTCAAGGTTAAATCACCTCTTAAGGTGGCTGAACACAGTTTTTGTTTTTGCTGTCAGTGGTATTTTTGTAAAGGCCGGCGTGGATTTTGAAAAACAAAACAAATATTTCTCTTGCTCACGGTGGTTCTGCAAACACGGTGTAAATTTGCTTCTGTCACGTCTGAGCTTTCATGCAAAAAGAGCCTAAATATTGCGTAGAGGAAGTATAAGTACTTAAAAACTGTGTTCAGCCACCTTAAATGGTGTGCCTTTTTCTACCAGTCCTGTCATTTTGTGGCTGGGCTTCAGAGCTCAAGCATTTAAAATCAGTACTTTTTGTTTTTTGAGTCACAAATCTTGGTCCTGTAATGCTTTATTTACTGGCTTTAATTCATGTTTCATCTTTCAGACAGGATCTGGGAAAACATATACCATGGGAACTGGCTTTGATATTGCCACATCGGCAGAGGAGGAGGGAATTATTCCACGGGCTGTAGCGCATTTATTTGAGGGAATAGATAAGAGGAAAAGTGATGCCAAGCAAAGAAATGAACCTTTGCCTGATTTCAAGGTTACAGTACAGTTTATGGAGGTTAGGATGACTTTTTATGGCTTTAAAGAATTTCTGGAAAAAAAAAAAAACAAAGTTTTTTGGAGCCTTGATAAACTCAGATATTACTGCTTGTGTTATTGTATTCTCAGCCTTAGCTCTTCATTGTTGTACGTACCGGTAACAACTTTGTACCAATTTAAATGTACCCTAAATTTTGTGTCATTAAGAATTTATATATTCAATATATTTTTCTGGAGTCAGTGCTTCATGTTGAATTGACATTTTACACTTCAGATGAGTGCAAGCCTTTTAAGTGACGTGGTTTTTCTTTTTGTTTGAAATTCATTGCTTGGTTGATTTTCCAATCTCCTTTTTTATTATATCTGGTTAATAATGGAGCTTGTTGAATGGCAGCTTCTCTTGAAAGCTGGAGGGTTAAATACCTGTAGCTTTTGTAACTCTAATTGAATACCAAATGATAAAGGTAAATCTTGCATGGAATTACACCCTGAAATTATGACAAAGTCATAGTCATTGGGTTTATTTAACTAAGGTGCCCTTCTGCTGGGACATCACAGGTGAATCCCATTTTGTATGTGTTACCAGAGACAAACAACAGTTTTCCACAACTTGTCTTTTTTTTGTTTCTCCCAGTTTGTGCCAGTTCAGAATACGCTTAACATCTTTTTTTACCCGCGCATAACACAAAACCCCTTGCACACACAAGCTATATCATGTGACATCGGTAATCATCTGTCACATATGCATTTTTCATAATCTGTTTTTAATTCTCTTTTTAGCTTTATAATGAAGAACTTATGGATTTGTTTGATTTTGACAATAACAGGGTGAGTGTGTAAGAATACATGTAGGTAAGTCCGCTTGAGTCCAAGCCAATTAATTGTTTTATTTAGTGCAGCAAAGCTGTAAAGAGAAAAACTATGTGATGTGTTGAGACATCAAAGCTATATCCTGTAGTAAGAGACTAATCAAATTTGATTGGTTGAGTTATTTATAGAAATCTTATCAGTTCCATGTGGTCAAAGGATTACTCACATTTGGTCACAGAGTGTTGCTATGAAACTTAACATTACATTACTGTGCCTGTAGTGAAAACATTGTGTTGTCTGTATCACTATTATAAAGCATGAAGTTACAGAGGCTGTATGACGCAGTGTTGAGGGAGCTGGATTTGCCTACGGATGTTCTGGGTTCAAATCTCGTTCTCAACTACCAACCGGATTTGTCTTTTGATGGTGCCAAATTCAACTCCATGACACTTTGTAAATAAATGAAATGATTGTGAAGTGCGGGTTAGAAATGAATTGAAGAAGTGATCCTCACACTTTCTGGACAATTTAAGCAATTGTCTCATATATGCACTTGAAATATTCACGTCACTTCAACAGGATTTGAACCCACGACCTCTGCGATGCCGGTGCAGAGCTCTTACCAATTACCTGAGCTATGAAGCCACACAGTTGAGACCAGGTCAATTTGTTGGGCTCATGTGTGTTTTCCTGTGAAAGGAATGATGAAAAAACATGCATGAGCCCAACAAACTGAAGTCACTTGAATTTTTCAAGTGCATATACCACACAATTGCTTAAATTATCCAGAAAGTGTGAGGATCACTTCTTCAATTCACTTTGTAAATAGCCAACTAGTTGATTCCTTCCACTTCGGTTTCTTGACGTTGTTTTGTTTACTTGCCTGGCTACTTTCTATACATGGCCAAACAAGCTGGAAGCTTTAATTATCACCATGTATAAATAAAAGTTATTTACTTGTACTTTACTTTAACTACAGTGTAGATGATGCTGTGAAAAATAGTACATGTATCTCTTTAGATGTCCACGCTCCCCATCTTCCAGTCTATTATTTTATCATGTCCTAGCTAAGTGCCATTTCAAAGATTATTGTTGTAAATCTGGTTGATTTCATGTTGTATTTTGCAGGGTCGTAAAAGCAATGCCAAAATACATGAAGATACAAATGGAAATATTTACACCGTGGGGGTAACCATGAAGCCGGTGAACTCGGCACAAGATGTAAGCATCTTAATCCTTTATGCTCTAAGTTGAAGACTTCGTGGTTTGAAGAATTTATTAGAAGTTAAAGAGTTCTTGTTTTGGTATATGCTATTGTTTTTCTCGTTAATCAAGTATTGGTAAATGTATACACCAGTTGTGAGTGCAGATTATCTGCTACTCACTAATTGAGCTCACGGTGTTGGCTTTTAACATCCTCAAGGAATGTACCTTTTTGTGTTTGGCTTTAATGCACTATTTTTAACATACATATGAACGGTTGCCACAATCAGGGAAAAATAAGGGAAAAAGACATTTTCAAGATTAGGTAAAAGCCAAGTTATTTTGTAAAAAGTCTGGCAAAAAAATCTATGATATTGCCAAAGTCAGTAAAACGTCAAGGGATTTTATTTTGGGGTTCATGTGAAATTTGGTGAAAAGCGTAAAGAGGTTGAAAAAGGAAGAGAGGAATATTAATGGCCTACACAAGAAGCTGAAATAACGGTAAACATGGATTGTTTTCTATGATTTTTCATCCAGTGGAAGGTCAGTGAAAATTGTTTATAGGTCTGTGAAAAGTCAGGGAAAAGTCAGGAAATTCTTAGTTTCTGATGAGTGGCAACACGGGCAACCCTAAAACCCGGAAACCGGAATCCGGAATAAAACTGGAATTAGGCCTACAAACTTTTGTTTAGGCCTAGTTAGGCCTAAAGACTTTTGTTTAGGCCTAAATAAAAGTTTTTAGACCTAATAATTAGTCCTAAACAAAAGTTTTAGACCTAATAATTAGGCCTAAACAAAAGTTCTTAGGCCTAATTCCAGTGTTATTCCGGATTCCGGTTTCCGGGTTTTAGGGTTGCCCTGGCAACACTGATATGAATATCATTCTCACTGTCATGTGACCATGGATTGTTTTTCTTTTTCCCAGACTTTGAATTGTTTGCAACAAGGAGCTCTGTCTCGCACCACTGCCAGCACAAATATGAATGCACAGTCTTCAAGATCCCATGCTATTTTTACTATACACGTCAAGCAGCAAAGAGTTGTAAAGGTACATTATATAATTGTTCACTTTTCAATTATTGTGTGCTTGCTAATGTGGCCTTTGAACAGAATGAAGGAGCACTACATGCTCACCAGTTTATTTGAAATGCGATACTAAACAGGAGAACTACAAAAATAGAAAATATCTCAAATATTTAAATATATTATAAATATTTTTGTCAGGGGCTGGGCAGGGACTTCCTTTATAGCTATGAACCTATCAATGTTAAGGCTCTGGTTGGGGCGGCTGACCCAAGGGAATTTTGACATTTCCCATGGAAGCTAGTCCAATTCCCCAGTCATCCAAGATGGCAGCCATGCCAAATTCCCGACCCTGGGGTAACATGTGCGTGTCAAAATCCCCTCCTAGGGGAAGGCTCCTTTAGTCAGTTTCCCAATTTCCTCCCTCCCACCCCACTGCCCTTGGGCTCAATATTAACAGGTACATTATGTACCCTCGTTCATTCATCTGAGAGCTCTTTTCCCTAGAAGTTGAACCATTTCTCCTTATCGATGCTCGACTGTTTTATATGTGCACTCATAAGACTTGCAAGGAGAAGGGAACCTACAAGCACTCTACTTTCCCCTCACAGATAGCATCTCTTCTGGTTGTCTCAAGCCAAATTATTAATTATTTATGATTATAAAGTAATTAGGATAGTACACTCTCTCTCATTGGTCAATAGCTGTGTTTAGATGAGAGTATGTAAACACAGTTGTGACATCACAGGAATTCTGATTTTTTTTTTTTCATCAGTTGCACCTTTTGATTGGCTGGTAGGAAATATGAGCGTGTATCAAGAAAATCTGTTTCAATCAAGAAGTAAATAAATGGCATTTTCCTTCATTTGTCGAATTATTTGTGAGAAATATAAAAGCAATAGAAGACCTTTGTCGGTGTTTACATGGCCTCATCTAAACACTTGGGGAGAGGGACTGCGTCTTGGGTTCGCATAACTGTCTTGAATTCTCCCAACCCCCTTGTGTTTAGATGAAGCCGTGTAAACACAGAAAAAGTCCTCTATTGCTCAACTCAATAGAATGCTTTTTGTTAACTTAGCTTGGTGGCGATGACGAAAAGACATCGGATAACATCAGTAACTATGAATATGAGATGCTTACTGCAAAGTTCAACTTTGTGGATCTTGCTGGATCTGAGAGACTCAAGCGAACTGGTGCTACTGGGGACCGAGCAAAGGAAGGCATTTCAATCAACTGCGGTCTGGTAAGTGACTTGGTTAGTACATGTATACTGTACATGGTAAGTTAAGGTTTGCAATGCATCCAGCTGGACAATCAGATATGGTTTGACGATACTCTGAGATTTAGGGTGCGTTCAATTGACCTTATTCCGGAATAGGAATACAAAGGTTTACTTGTAAATATCATGCCTAGGAGAATTTTGATGTCATTGGAATACAAAGGAGGTTTTCAGCATCGTTTCCCAACAAAGTGGGAATGGAGATATCTTCGTAAAGTTAAGGCTATTCCGTTTATTCTTATTCAAGAATAGGGTCAGTCAAACATGCCCTTAATGAATGTAACTTGGAAAGCATTGTATTTCCTGTGGTTGTGGTAATTTACTCCTGTTGTCCAGAAACAAATTGTTGGTTTTGATTACTGAATTAGGTTTAACTAAAGGTGATCCCAGTTGTTCTAATGTCGAATCTTTCAACCTCTAGTGTGCTTGATACTAATTTTAAAATCTTTCCTTATAGTTGGCCCTTGGTAACGTGATAAGTGCTCTCGGAGATGTTTTGAAAAAAGGAAGCCATGTGCCGTACAGAGATTCCAAACTCACCAGATTATTACAGGACTCTCTTGGAGGCAACAGGTGCAGTTTTTAAAACCTTGTCAATATTGATACTTTAGTGACATTACAGTAATATTGTTAAACATGTGACAGATGTTTTCTTTTTGAAGTCATGACAAACTTAAAACTGGATAATTCCTGAATTTTTTGGTCTCTACTTATTTGATCATTTTTGATGTACTACTGATTAACGTGGCATGATATTTTTGGTGTTATCAGGGTTCGTGCTACTCCTTAAACTCCTTGAAAACTACTTGAATATATTTTGCAAATTTAAGGGCGCTTGAAAACTCCTTAAAAATGAGAAATTAAAAAAAACTCCTTAAAAACTCCTTGAATTTTTCACTTAAATACACATTGAATGTGAAAAAATATATTGGAAACAATAAAAGAGAAAAAAATGTAGAAAGTGATCTGGTTCAAGAGTGCCTTGGCAAAAAATGTGCCACCATTATTGGAAACAAACGCTTAGAGAAGCTTTATTCTTCTTCGTTTCTTCTCCTTGAAAGTCAAATTTAAGTCCTTAAATTCTCCTTAAAAAGTCCTTAAATTTAACTCTGAAATTCCTGCACGAACCCTGTGTTATGTGTCGTAAATGCAGAATACTAACTGCTGGGCTTTTCTCTCTCTCTCTCTCTCTCTCTCTCTCTCTGTTTTGTTTTGTTTTGTTTTGTTTTTTTTCATTTTCCCACTTTAGCCGAACCTTGATGATTGCATGCGTCTCACCCTCCGACAGAGATTTCATGGAAACACTTAACACTCTAAAATATGCCAACCGAGCCAGGAATATCAAGAACAAGGTAGATAAGAGCATGATGAAAATTAGCCATCAAATGCCTTTTTCTACCACTTTTCACCTACACTGTTCTCAGTGCTCTATTTTCCCGTCCATCAAGTGAGATCTATACAAGTGCAATCTAGGGAGAACTTCAATTCCACTGAATAGCTCAGAAGTGGGGAAGATCGACAGATGGATAATTTTTTTTTGTTGCCCTATTCCTGACCCCGTCTGGAGGTTTGGCACTAGCTTTAATTTAGATTGCACAGATGAAGGTAGTGACAGTTCAAGACGGGCATGGAATCTTGACGAAGTCATGGAAAAATATAAGACTGTGAAGAGTCTACTTTTCATCAAGTTTAACTAAGGGCTGATTGGCCTGAGGTTTGAAGTGAAACTTTATTTTTACTCCTAAATCTGTGTTCTTATTCAGGTGGTTGTGAATCAGGATAAAACCAGCAAACAAATCGCTTCCTTGAGACTTGAGATTCAAAAGCTCACAATGGAGTTAATGGAGTTTAAACAGGTCCGTAAATATATTCAACAGCAACGTGAAACAAGACTTACCAAAACTACCAAAGCAAGGCCAGTTTTATGTCAGACAGTTCAGTCTTGGACAGTTTCACTTGCTTGTAGACCTTGAATAGGAGGAGCCTTTATGTAAAAAATTAACATTTCATTTCTTTTTCTTCAGCATGATTTCTCTACCTATACGTACCTAGAGGCATGTCTAGCAATGACGGCCTTGTGTTTCTTGTTATGTCAGGCAAAGAAATGTTATTTCTTTATAAGTTTGAAAACACTTAAATTCCAGCACCAGAGCTCTTTTCCTTTTATTTTCATTGCCTAAAAAAATTGTGTATTATTTGGCTTCGAATTAATCAAGTCCTTTCATTTTCTTTGGCACTGACACATGTTCATAGCAAGTCCATGTTCTCGTATAAATTGTGTTGCAGGGAAAACGAATATCTGGTGTTGAAGATGGTCAAGTTAGTGATGTTTGTCATGAGAATGTCATGCTCAAAACTGAGAATGACAAGTAAGAATACGAAAATTGTTATTGTCGTCATCTTAACCTATTTTCTGAGGACTCCTTAACTGTGCACTAGTGAGTGGTACAATGATGTATAAAGTAGGATGAAAAGGGGCAGGTACCACTCCTAAGTCGGACCGGATCAACTCAGACCATTTGACTTGGGTCGATGTAAAAACAGGTTGTCATTAGCAAATATGGTGAGATTTGATGATGTTAAGTTTAAGGTAAGGGTTAGGGCTGGGGTGATTTATCGAGGACTTATTCGTTTTTACATTGATCTGAGTCGAGTGATCCGAGTTGATCTGGTCTGACTTTTCTACCTGCCTGATAAAAAGGCAGGTGCAAGAGTCGGACCGGATCAACTCAGATCAAGTTGGATCACTCG
The DNA here is from genome assembly GCA_014634185.1 of Astreopora myriophthalma. NCBI lineage: Eukaryota > Metazoa > Cnidaria > Anthozoa > Scleractinia > Acroporidae > Astreopora > Astreopora myriophthalma. The sequence continues at coordinate 334,262 of BLFK01000176.1, forward strand.
ACTCGGATCGATGTCAAAACAAATAAGTCCTTGATAAATCACCCCAACCCTAACCCTAACCTTAGACTTAACGTGAGCAAATCTTACCATATTTGCTAATGAAAACTTGTTTTTAAATCGATCCAAGTCAAGTGATCCGAGTTGATCCGAGTTGTTCTGGTCCAACCTTTGTACCTGCCCCTGATAAAAAGCTTAAGTCACTTTATTAAATTTTGGTAGTTTCATCAACTCTGAAGATGATATCGGTGGACATTGACAGTGTGCCCTATACCCTTCTCTTCCCTTGTAAGAGCTCTGTCTGATGCTTATCTCAAGCTATGTTGTTACATGGATCATTGGAAAGTTAAAACTGTGACAATAAAGCTTATAACTCATAAAAACCACAAGTGTTTCCGGGTAGTTTATGGTTGACCATGTAAAGTTGTGTTTATTGTGTTATTTGAATTGACACTTGACTTAATTTTTTGTAGACTTCGTGTTCGCATCAAGGCTTTACAGCAAACAATTGACACCCAATCAGTCAGAATAACAGATCTTATCTCTTCACAAGTGCTTGCATCAGTGGATGGTATGGCAATTGTTCGGAAGAAAGTTCTTGTAATAACACGTTTACTAGAGGATTGCATGACATCGTAGGAACGTTCTGGATTTGCGATATTTATAGAACATGATTGACTTGGAATGTTCGGTAGAATGACAAAAACGTGAAAAGTCCTGGGAAAAAAAGGGACTTGCTGATCTTTAGTTTTCTAGGTTAAAGCAGTATTTTTCTTCTGTCGCGCTTTCCTTAGTTCCTTTGCAAGTTGTTTGATGATCGGTAGTAGAGTCGGTTCAAAGTTCAAGTTCGGTTTTTGTTACTCAGAGATTTAGTGTAAAACGCCACAAAAACAGCAATAAAATTTCAACTTACTAAATAGTGCCATCTTACCAAGCAAAGCATATTGTAAAATGAGAGTAATTCCAAAGTAAATCAATTTGTGTTCCCTGGTTTATAGGTGATGTTGATGGTGGAGTGGAGGACCTTATTCAGAAATATCTGAAAGAGATTGAAGAGCTAAGGTAGTGTTTTTCTTTAATTTAGGTTTAGATTTATATTATTAATAATAATGATAGGAATTTGCAGTGACACCTCCACAGAGTGGCCATTTGTCCACTGAATCCAGATTGAATTGGAATTTGGAAATTTATGTTGGTTTTAGAGGAGAGGGCAAAACCAAACCAACAACAAACTCGACCGCATATGGCGTTGAGCCTGGGAATCAAACCCGGGACACATTGGCGGGGAGTGAGTGGTCTCGCCACTGCACTAACACTACTCTTGGTTAGCATGAAGCCTCCTAAGGGATTTTGCCGACAGGCGACATGACCTCAGAATGTGGCAACAATCTTTTTCCAAAACACCTAAAGCTGACAAGAACTGACAGAAAAAATTGGCAACATTTTGTTACAACAACAGTGATGAAATACAACAGTGAGAAGTGCTGTCCATAACAAAACTGGTGGCGGGCTGGCTCTAAAACAAGCAACAAAGTGAAACCCCCCTTGGAAGTCCTCTAACATGGACACTTTCAAAGACACAGATAATATATCACACTCTCAGAAGTTCTGTTAACGCTCACAAATGAGGAAATTCTCTAGGAACTTTGCCAAAAGTCAAACTTCAATGATTCCCATGGGCTCTTTCATCAGTAGATATGTCACAGACAAGATGAGACTAAGCAGTTTGAAATGTAACAGTGTCACTTGTAATTTTAGTAGAGTTTGTAGACATTCTCTTCTGTAGATTAACTGTGATCAAACCAAGGAAGTCTTTTCCATGGTTTGTGACAAGAGCAGCTGTTTTATTCAATTGTGTCACTTGCATTATTGAAGAAGGTATATCTTTAGTCTGCAGCAATTTATTTGTTGTAGGTGAAAATTATATCAGGTAAAAGAAATCTAGTTTTATGTGTAATTTCCTTTGTCTGGAACTACAAATCAAATTAGGTTGAAATTATTTTTGCCTGCAACGTATACCCTATGCAGCGTGAAGTTATTGTTGGGGCAGTTAAAAATGAAATGTCTGGTGATCAAGGATCGAATATTTCTGTAGTTCCTTATAAGGTTTTCTGGAGGAATTATTGATTGTTTGCAAGGTTGACCCTATTTAGTAATCTAAATCAACGAATTGGTTAAGACTAAATTGCAATCATTAAGCAAAATGTGTGCAGTACTCAAAGAGTGCAAAGCTCACAGGAGTATAGAACTCAAAGACCTCTCTCCAATATACAGGAACAAGCTAACAGAGAGCGAAGCAATGGCCATGGCTATTACCCGCCATGCAGCACTCAAGTCACGCATGCCGTCACCATCTGTTCCAGAATCCACAGCCTCAGTGCTGGAGATGGCAAAACTGGATGTTGCTAAGCAGCGGCAAAAAGCGCAGGTGGTGTTACGTAATCCCCCTTTCTCTAAAGTCAAATGTGTTAAACCTGTTAAGCCTCGAGGAGGTAGCTTCCATTCAAGCATGAATGGGGCGAAACCTTCGAACATCCCAGTAAGTGTATCACGGCCTCAGAGTAAGTGTATTCCCCCCACAAATGGTGGCAGGCTTAAGTTGGTGACACCGCGACTTCCTTGGAATTCTGGCAAGGTCCAGTCTAAGACAGACTCTGGCCTCTTCAATAAGGTGCCACAGCGGACAAGTGTTATCATTTTCAAGGAATCTAGCCCTAAACCTCGTAAACCAAGTAATTATTTAATTCCAGCTGATAGAGATAAACCACATAATAACGCAATGTCTAGCATCCCTGTCTACATTAACGGTAATGTAGTTCTACGCAGACCAAAACCGAAATCAGCTAATTCTGAGGCAATGGCAGCTAAGCGAAGATCTCGTAGTTTGGAATCTCTTATGGATGGCAGGTCTGATTTGGAGTCGTACCTTTCACCAGCACAATGCTTCAAATGTAGGAAAGACATGAGTCGTGTGCTAGACTCGAGCACATCTGATAGATTCTCTGATGCATATAGCTCAGCCAGTGATTTAAACTGTTCATTACCAGAACTACGGTTTGACCAAAACAACAATCGCCTTATGAATAAGGCTCTCTCAAGGTTAAAAACAGAAGAGCAAAAAGCTGAAAAGTTAGTTCACCATCCTCTGCCAGTGGATGTTGTTTCGGACACCGAATTTTACCAACGTCACCTGGAGAGTGACAGCCAAGCAGAAAGTGATTATGGTACATCAGTAGTCTCTGACAGTGAAGTTTACAGACACAGGACTAAAATAAAAGACAAGAGAAACCTTCATTTAGATTCTCCGAATCCTCACCTTCTGCGAGAACAAAGATCTGAATCAGCTGGCAGCATACGTGAACGTAAGATTCAAATTGAGCAAGACTTGGACTCGCTCCTTGATTCCATGGCTTTTGCATTAGAGAACTACGAAACCAAAGCGAAAAGTGACCCTGATATGGTTAATGGCTCCGAGGATTCTCTCTACATGCCACCAGCCTTTTTCAGGCCAATATTTGAGGTCAAAATTTGAATGAAGTTCAAAAGTGCGTGCCATGTAACAGAGAAATAATAATGATATGATGGTATTATGCCATAGTGCATGATGGTAAATTAACATCAATAATTTGAAGGTGAACATAAGTCAAGACAATTTCCCAGTGCATACTAAATTGTAATATATTATTGAAGAGCTGTATGCATAAACAGTGCCATAGGAGACTTTTTTGTATTTGCGTTATTTTATCAAATCTTGGCCAAATTCTGAGAAATAAACAGTACATTTTTCTACAGTGAATTGTGACAAGTCACAACAGGAAGAAAACAGAGGGAGAAAATGTTTGCTTGCAAGTTTACATCAGCTGTTTGTAGACCTTGAGGACCATTTATTGCTCAGGAGTTGGCCCTGATGTGACAAAATGACCACCGTACGAAATGAGGGCCCCCTATGTTTATGAATACAGCCATTCAATTGAAATATTTATTACGGATGCATGCATGTGTAAATCGAAGGTGGCAGATTTTTGACTGTTTCTTATTGACAGTCGTGTTTGAATACGACACAACAAAGGAAATGTACAAGATATTTTCACATGCATTTAGAGACTGAGATATTTGCTAGAATTGCTGTATTACATGTAGGGTGCATTTTTTTGGGACTATTCTGTCTATTCCCATTCTGGTTTCAGATTAACGGAATAAAAGGAATAAGGTTTTCCTAAAACCCGTGTATTCCAAAAATGGAATGGTTCTTGTAGAGGTGACCTGAGAACTAACACTCAGAATAGTCTGGACATGACTAAGTGACATTTGGCAGCCGCGCAGGATTTGGGTGCCAAAATAGTCCCGCCAGAAAACTTGTATTCTGTCTATTCCAAGTAAACTGTATTCTGTTTATTCTGATCATATTCTGCTATCAAGAGTAGAATGAATGGAATAGTATTTATTCTATATTATTACACGACTCAGGCAGTCAGAGGGCCAATAACTAAAATCAACCAATCAAAATGCATTATTGCCAGTCCAATATTCTCTAAGTATTGGACCGGGCATTGACCCGAATGATCCCGCACTTGTGTGCCTTTTAACTTGAAATTAAGATGGCGGACGAGGACGAAATCTTTCGAAAATTTCGTCGTAAAACTCCAGAATGAACTTACGCGTTACGTTATTTTGTTTGTTCTTAAAGACAAAACTGAAAGCATATTTCATCTGCCGTAAAATGTACACGTGCTAAGCCCTCAGAATCGGGTCCTTTTTATCCTGTGCATTTTCCGCATAATGTTACATGGAATTTGTGAAAAGCCTTCAAAGCTTTCTTCGGTCGTATAATAAACCTCTTATTAACCAAGCTTGCTCGGGACCGTACTGGGAGAATATCGGCCCTCGGTCAAAAAAGACCTCGGGCCGATATTCTCCCAGTACGGCCCTTGCGCTTGGTTAATAAGATATATGTATTCCATTCATTCCAAAAACGGGACAAGTCCCTCAAAAAATGTGTAAACCGACCATTCCCTCCATTCTTATTCCAGAATAGTCCCTAAAGAATGCACCCTTAGTAATACGTGCTTTTGAATTGGAAGCTTATTTAAATATGTAATGTAGATAATAGGAAAGTTTATTAAATGCTATAAAATGAATTGCTATTAGAAGATGCATTATTTCGATTGAATGTGAAGGAACTAATTTGATATAAGCACTTGAAAATTAAATCAGCTTGTGCCTGAGATTATAAGACACCTCCCAGGTGGAGTGTTGTGGAATTTCATCATCTTGATTTGAAAAGGCATTTGTGATGGTAAATGTTAGTTTTTCACCAGTTGATAGGAATTACTTTCCCACAGGCAAATGTGGCTAAAATGGTTTATGATGGTGACTTATTGAAATATTTAAATTAACTTATTTTTATTGGTAAATACATTTGTACTTTGTACAGTGTACTTTGAATTATAAAATATTGAAGTATAAAATATTAATTTTATTAACTTGGTGATCATGAAAGAAGAGAATTTCAGTTCCTAGCTTAAGAATTTCAATGGTTGGTCGAAATAACTCCCATTCATTTAGTGTTAACTCATATAACAGAAACTTGTCTTAATTAAGAAACCTTAAATTTGCCCATATTTTCAAGGCACCGTTTGGGATTTTCAAATGGAAAGCACACAGTCTCAAAAAATTAATACTGGCAATTCAGAGGAACACAACCAATGTGGTTTAATATTCTAAAATCTTTGTCATTGCTAAAATGGAAAGTAACAATTTCCAGTTATGCGAAGTTCTCTTCTGGTTAGTCATGAATATTAAAACAGAAGTTAACTTGGCTGTATACAAAGTTTTAAATTATGATGAACTTCTTACCTGCTTCAAGATCAAGGCCCTTATGACCTTTTGGCAGTCAATGACTCTGACAACTTTTTTTTTACAAAATAAAAGCGTGTTGAAACTGACTTCATCTGTTGTTAACTTTCTTGAGTCCTGTGCAGACTCACATTCTTCATTTACTGCTGGCATTTAAGCTTTGTTTTGATTTGTGCTTTGGTCAATATTTTTTTCCTTCCTGCACTTTGTTATTAATTTTTACTTTTGGTTCCTTGCACCACATGCTATGCTTTTGGTTCATTTTATTTCACTTCCTTGCGTTTGTTTGATGTCATTATCTCTGTCATGTTTTCATTTACTATCTGCATTTGTTTGTTTTGTGCACATGTTTATCCTTACATTGTGTATCGAAGCTACATGGTGGCTCCAGTTACAAGCTATCCCTCCCACACTCAATTATACTGCCAAAGAGAGTTTTTTTTTTGAAGGTGGAGATTCTTTTTTCAAATGGGTTTTATATGGGGAAGTATGAAAATCTCAGGGTATTTTTGTCTGCGTTTGATCTCCCTAACAATTTCAGTGACCCCAATTTTTTTACACCGAAATCTTTCCGGTAATAATAGTACTCACCAACTGAAATCTTGGGGGGTGGGGGTGTTTGCTGGTTATTACTGTGTGTTAATTGAAATGCTCATTCGTAGTGTTCTTTGTCATATTGTCCACAGCATGCGTATCCATCAGCCATTCTAATCCATCTTGAATTGTGATTTTGTGAGCTTCACTGCATCCTTGCACTTTGTCCATTCTTCCTTGGCTCTTAGCATTACGTTCTATGTGTGCCTTGTATGTCGCCATTCCAAGATTGTTCTCTGTGCATGCAATTGCCAATCACTCACTCCAACATTTGTGTTGTAATTCACGAGTTGTCCTCTGTTTGTGCAAACATTTGCTCCAACCAAAACATCATTCTAATAAGGTTGTTCTCAATTCATTCAGTTCCCAATTCAATTCATGCAATGGCATATTACTAATGATAAATTAAACTTTATGATGCTTCAATTTATCACTCTGGCTTCCATGGAAAACAAAACAGCTGTTGCATCACTGATCTTCCCTTCTCTCACTGTTGAATCTGTTCTTGGTAAGGCACTCTTGGCTTGCAATGTTAGCATCTGATCTCGTCTGGTATGTATGTATGTATGTATGTATGTATTAATCTACAGATCACTTTACAAGTAGTTTTGCAATGTTACAATGACTTTGAGTTCTCATAATGGAATCAGTTTTATTTATTGATTTATTTATTGACATAACCAAACCATTGTTTAGTAGGTGACTAAATAATACAAACAATATTAAAATATGATTGTTAACTTATTAATTTGCTTCTCTTTACAGTTAAAAGCATTTTCCATTTTAAAGCATTTCCATTTTAAAGCATTTCCATTTTAAATTCTAACTTCATTCTATTTTTTTTTTAAAGGTTAATGATTATTTTATATATGGTGAACTTAATAAAATAAATCAAATTCTTTAAGTAGCTGTGTTCTTTATTGTGGCACAAGATGGTCTCAGAGTGCAACATGTTAATAATAGAGTTTATGTTACTGCACTATACACAGCCTTAGCTGTTTCTTTTTCTTTGGTTTATCTGTTTGTATGCTTTCTGGATCAAAAAGCAGCTGAGAGGTTCAGAAAATCAATCTTGAAAATTGAAATCGAGTTCAGTGGCTGTTTCCTTCCATTTTCATAATCTGCAAATGAAGTGAGAGATGGTGTTCACATTGCCTCACTTTCAAGGCAGTTACTCACTTAAGTTGAGTTAGAATTGTTATTAATTTGAGGGATGAATTTCTGTTTATGCACCATTGGTTTCATTCACTGTCACCATCTCATCATCATAATTTTGCCAACAAATAAAGTGGTAGTAAGAAGATTGACAGACATACTATTTCAGGCCTTGGTTGTTCAAAAGGTGGATAATGCTATCCACCGGATAAATCACTATCCAGCGGATAAGAGCTGGCAAAACCAATTGAGTTATCTAAGGGATAGTGACATATCTAGTGGATAACACTATCCACCCTTCGAACAACTGGGGCCTGATGTACAAGGTTAAGCATCAAATGGTGCCATGTTGCCTTGAAAATATTGTCAGAAGAAATGATTTAAAATCATACAGCCTCCGCAACTCAGACTTCAATCGTCCAAGGTACAATACTGTAAAGTACAGGAGACACTCCAGGAGATGTTTGGGCCCATTATTATGGTCCAAACTATCCAGTTCCGAGAGAAATGCACCAACTCTAAAAGACTTCCGAAGAATGATAAGTAATAGGAATATCTCTGCACTGGATAACAGTAGATGTGCCTCGTGTTATTTATGTAACACTTTATTTGTTTGTTTGTTTGTTTGTTTGTTTTTTTGGAATTTTAGATTTTAAGGGGTAGGAACAAAAGTCGGACCGGATCAACTCGGCTCACTTGACTCGGATCGATGTAAAAACAGGTTTTTATTAGCAAATATGGTAAGATTTGCTCATGTTAAGTCTAAGTTAGGGTTAGGGTTAGGGTTGGGGTGATTTATCGAGGACTTATTTGTTTTTACATCGATCCAAGTCGAGTGATCCGGTCCGACTTTAGTACCTGCCTGATTTTAAGTTTAAATTATGCTGATTTTATTTTTTAATTAGTTTTGCTTTAGTGTCACCAATTAGTACTGTAATGTACTAGAATTCTTTGACACGTAAATAAAGGTTTCATCATTATAATGTCCAGTCAGTTTTATTGTAACATACCCTGCGAGCAGTGGATTTTCGTCTCTTGGTGTTTGACTACCAAAGTGGATAAGAGAAGAGAATCCACTGCTCACAGGGTAATTCTAACAAGATCAAATCTCTTGTTCAATAACAACTTTATAAAGTTAAGGCCGTGTTCAGTCAGGAGAGTTAGTGATGCATTGTAGTTTTAATTTAGGGTTGTAGAGGTCTCTGTCAGCAAGAGGCACTTTTCAGGGAAGGTTCAATTTTCAGTGAGTGTGCAAGCTGGGTGGGGGGGGGGGGGGGG
>BLFK01000176.1:357011-386395 GCA_014634185.1 Astreopora myriophthalma
TCGAGCACTAATTGGGGCGGACACTGCATATTCAAATCAATTCAGTCAAATTTAGGTTTTTGATGAGAGGGAACACCATAGCATCTGGATAAAATCTTCTCAGAGCGAAGTACCAACAAACGCACCCACATACAGTATGACGGTTTGTCCGAGAGTCAAGTGCTCTCACTTCTGCATGAGTCCTGCTTCTCCATTTCTACGTTTAGCTTTCGCAGTTATCGTGTAGAAAGCAGATTTTAACAAAACTTATTTTGTTTCGTCTCTTTTAGTGACCGGTTGGTTCGTCTTTGGCGCGTGACTGGAACACTTGAGGAACAATTGAGTGAATTTGAGCGCGCGGTGGAAATTTAGTATTCCCAAGAATGAGGAAGGAATATCTCTGTGAATAATATATGAATTTTTGCTAATTTTGAATGGAAGAATTCGATTTGTAAATAATATATATGTTTAGCTCACAGATTATAATTGACTTGGTTGTATATAGATTGAATGATTGCTGTTTCTTTTAGTGTTTTATTTTATCCCTCCTTAGTCGAACCCTGTGATCCCAATTGTATCCACTTCCGGGTTGACGAATGTGTAGTTTTCAGTAACCTCTACGGTGGCGGGGGACCCCCCTTTGGTTCACAGAGTTGCTGTGGGGCAGCTCGATGCTTTTGTCGTCCAAATTTGTGTTACTTGGTAACCAGAACAAATTGGAAATATCTCAAGAAATTGAATAATACTGCGTGGAAAAAATACAGCAGAGAACTAGTGGGTTAAGGCTGGCAAAGTGGCCAGATAATCATCTCTTCAATTCTGCCCCCTTCCTCTAAAGTCTAACCCTTGGAACGGAAGTAGCTTGCAGTGTAAAGTGAAAGAATGACGGAAACCGATATGTTATTGTTATGCTGAGTGAAACTCGTGTTTTGGTTGTATTCGCCCGTGGTCACTAAAGCCTGGTTTCCATATGGTCTGAAACGGTCTGCGGCGGTCAGCGACACGATCGGAAGCCGTTCGCGACTGACTAGTCCCAGCCGATCGTAAGCACCGCAGACCGATGTTCCCAATTATCTATTTATCTATGTTTCACTTGATTTTTCGAACCTGATTCAACTCTTCTGATCATTCAGACTGTGTGCCGCAGACGCCGGGGACAAATCTTTCCAGATGTCTGCGACCTGACGCAGACCGAGGCTTAAGCCGCGTAAGTTACTGTTCTTCCGCTTAGGCGTATGACGCAGTCTAATAATATCAACATGCACGAGCTCATTCGTTTTCCCATGCAACTATTCTTCGCCTTGCCAAGTTAGGACATGGGAAAAGAGGGAAAATTACGTTAGGATCACTGTTGTGGCTCACAAGGGTTGACATTCCTAATCTGATGTTTCAGCTAACCATAGCTAAGGTTTCCGGCCACATACTTCCTCTCGATACTTTCCTCTTTGGGCTTCCTTGTTTGTATCGATACGTGCGGGTTACCTCTTTAAATTTTCGGTGCTCCACTCCCTACAACCTAACCTCATTTGCACCGAGCAATCGACGTTTCAGCTAATTGTTGACAGTTTGTGTTGAACCATAGCCAAGGTTTCCGGCCACGTACTTCCTCTCTATACTTTCCTATCAGGGCTTCCTTGTTTGTATCGATATGTACGGGTTACCTCTTTAAATTTTCGGTGCTCCACTCCCTACAACCCAGTCTCATTTGCACCGAGCAATCGATTGCTCTCTTGCGTGTCACCGAAGCGTATATCGTGAGCGTCACAACTTGTTGCTCGTTCAAAACGTTGCTCGTTTCAAATACCATATCAAATACAAATGGCACAAACAGTGCCATTTCATTGTTTCAAAGCTCTCGTGCGCAACCTTCCAATTGGCGTCCAAGGCTTTAATAGCGACGTTGACAATGGAAGGATTATTTCCAATCAAAAATAAAGACGCAGTTTTCAAAGTCTCACGGAACTGAACTGCTCACAAATATTTCACAAGTTGATGCGGATCACGCTGCACACAAGACAGTGAGCCAGTGACTCTCAGCTCCTGTCGTTCGTGTCAGTCTGACGTTGGAGTTGAATATAAACATAAGGGATTCCCTGGCTGAGCGATAAGATGCCGTATTTCAGGCTGCAAAACCCAGTGCCATTGAAAAGGTAAGTATAATACAGGTACGATACAATCCGTGGTCTCAATTAGTTACCTTTTGGGCTTTAAAACCCGGCTTAATGCCTTAAGATGAGAAAACTATAATTCCAGCCTCTCATTGTGGAAATAGCCGACTTCAAGACAATTGCATTTCGAAGCAAAATGGTGCGTTAGGCCAAAGGCAAATATTGGTAACAGGCTCTCCAAATCTGGGCTTACAAAATAAAAGGTACACAGATAAAACCGTAATATCCATGAACAAGATAAATCCTGTGGATTTCTGCTCCGGATTGTTTCATTTTAGTCCTTTACTTATGTTTGTGTGACCCAACACAATGTCGTGCTGAAAATTTAGAGACGTCCAAATCAATGTGAATGTGGCACCTTTTACTTGTGACCGCAAGATGTAACCATTTCAATCCTTCAAATAAGTGATACAAGATATGTACTTCGATATTTATTGATAACATGGATTGTATAGTTTTAATAGCGCTTTCTCAAGTTCTTCACCACTACTATGTATGATATGACTGCGCGAAATTAGTATTCGCCAACCTTCGTCATCACGCAAACCTCTTAGCTAGTCTTCTCTTAGATACGTGCGAAAACGCTTGAAACAAGTCATATAATTCTGATGTTGAATACTTCACATCGGAAAATTAAGGCGTTGGAACAGAATTAGATTTGCTAGAAGGAATTGAGTTTTGATATTTTAAAGTTTCATAATGACATACATATGCACGCCAATTGTTTATAAAAGGGTCTCGTGTGTGTATGCTAATGTTGTGCTCTTTTCTCGGTATTGGTGATTTATTGATGTGGTAATGATGTGATGGAAAAAATCAAGCGAGTGTAAAAACGGATTCATAAAATTTAGTTTGTTGGTGAGATTCTAGAGTTAAGGCAAGTCCGTACGACTCTCGCGTGAGGTATCCTTGTCTTTTGTCTCCGAACCGCCGACCTGTTAGCTCAGTTGGTAGAGCACGCGACTATCGTGCAGGAGGTCGTGGGTTCGAACCTCGGCCGGACCATCACTCAAGTCTAGTCTTCTCGGATAAGGACGATAAACCTTAGGCCCGTCTCACAACCCGCGTAAATAAGTCCGTGGGACGTTAAAGTACCCACACACTGTTCGCGAAGAGTAGGGGACGTAGATCCACCTGCGTTGGTGCTGAAACTCAAATAAATAATATAAAAAAAGTAATAATGTCGGTAATCGAGTAATTAAAACGTTGTGCGTTTTTAGTGCATACATTGAGCGATAAAAGTAAGTTTTTCAATACTGGTTTAGCCTAAAAATAACTAATTGAGGGATACGCATCATGGAGTAACAAAATCCCTTGACGAGGGTCTCCGCAATGATATCGAAATGACGTAATCTCAAAACAAGGTCGAAATACTTTTGTCTGATTGGCCATCGCCATGGCGGTGAAGGAAAATAAAAACCTGAATGATGGGAAGGTTATTTGGAAGCCGATCAACTAGGAACCCGCTGTGTGGCGGATAAATATAGTTATTTTTTTGAGCGAAAATCGCCTGTTTTCACGTCAATTTGCTACCAATGGAATCTAAGCAAACTGCGGTCTTCATCTATCTGTAGCGATTGTTGCAATGACGAAGGGCGACTTGTGTAACGGCCATTGTACGCGGGGCACTGTGCGCAGAAACAAGACCTTTATGCGGCATTACTACGAGTACACTTTACGGCTTTTTAATGACGGAAGGTGCTCACAAGATCAGCTGATGCAAAGTTGCTATTGCTTTTTAACAATATTTTCTAACGATGACTTTCCTTTCTACAATTGCATTTCCAGGGCCGATGATTACTTGAATGAGCTATTCTTGAATGCCGCTAAGGTAAGCCGACTAGCAAAGTGTATCGCCTTTTGATCAGGCTTCTTGTCGATTACTTGCTGACTTTAGGGCTTTTCCAACAGAATGGTGACTATGAACGGGTGCAGAACTTCCTTGCTCGGACGTCTAGAAATACGGTAATTTTTTATAGGCCAGACAACGGAACAAAGGTAACGATGCTTCGTTTTGTTCAGCTGTTTGGCTTTGAGCCTTTATGTTCAGTTTAAATGAAATGCACCTGGATTGTCTTATTGGAAACACCCTAATTTGTAGCGTTTTATTTGAATTCAGTCGGTCAACGTGGATGCGAAAGACAAGAATGGTTTTACAGCGGTCATGTACGCAACCCTGAATGAACACAGAAAGGTGAGCTTATGAAATCTGATCGATCTCCAATGGCGGTGTCAGTTTCTTTTTCTGACATCCGGGTTAGTCCCAGTTCAAACGTCGAACTTCACATGAGCTGAATCCAATGCAAATGAGCCAGAACAATAGATTTTTCTCATGTGCGTTAGATTCGGCTCATGTGAAGTTTGACGTTTGAACCGGGCTGTAGTAATGTTTTTTCTGCACAGCTTTATTTTTACAACCAATCCCTCTAACACTATCGACGCTCAAAACTCATCACAATGAAAAATCATTTTTTGCCTTTGGGACTAAAGAACTTTTCCATTTTTACAGCTATTTTAGTTGGATCAATGCGGAATGTTTAATTTGGAAATATAATGCCAGTCAGTGTGTTTGTCTGGGAGCTGTTCTTGTCGAGAATACTGTTGATTCTGCTACCAGAATAGCTGGAATAGAATAATCCAGAATTATCCTTATTCCAGAACGTCCCAAAGGAAGGCACATGTACCCGCTAATGTGTACTGTTCCAGAGCAGTCACCTTATAACATTTTCCCAATGACTGAACTACCCTCAAAAGAACCAAAAGGGGAAAAAAATTAATTCTCACTCTTGACATGTGTGTCACCCCAGAACTTGAGAGATGTCGAGTGATGGATAGATCTCGGGGTTTCTAATTTCCCGAAAGGTATATAAATCACGAGGTCAGGAGCAAAATGATGTTTTCTGTCTCATATGAAATCATAATTATGAAGACTTGATTGGTGTCTCTGGGTGTGCATCTGGCTTGCAGTTTATGACCTCGCAAGGCGTAAGTTTTATTCAGGGAATTTTCTCAAGCCACCTAAACATGACATGTTATCATTACTTAGGTTGTATCATTGCTGTTAAACTATGGAGCCGACATAACACTGTGCAATGACAGGGGGCAGTCAGTTTTGGATTTTGCGCCAGACTCGATGAGACCATTACTCCTTGGTAAGGGGTAGTTTCATTGGTTAAGGTGTTAGAAATGATTTCATTATCACCTAGGAAAAAAGCGTCAGGTTTAACTGTTTAGATGAATACATTTCAAGCTAGAGTTCAAGAAGTCAAACATGCACAAGTACTTGTGACTCCGGGCATTAAAAGTAATCTCTTAATGATTTATGCCTGATGACAATTACTGAAAGTCTGTTGCATTTTCCTTTAGATTGGTAGTTCTGCACCAGGCCCCAGTTGTTTGAAGGGTGGATAGTGCTATCCACTGGATAAATCACTATCTGCTGGCCACTCAATTGGTTTTGCTAGTGCTTATCCAGTGGATGGTGCCATCCAACTTTTGAACAACTGGGACCTGGAGTTTAATACAGAGAAAAACAGTCTAGCTTTTAATTTGTTTCTTTCCCTTAAATGTCTTGCCATTCTCTACAAGTGTACAATTGATTTGATTTTCATTGATAGTAATATTCAAAATAATCTGTTTAACATTAATAAATTAATGCAAATTGTTGGTTTTTTTTGTAACTTTCAGCTTCTGTTGCAAGGCAAGGTGAGTGAGATAAAATAATAGTCTGAGAAAATGATGGTCCGACATGACTTATTTGAACAAATTGGCTGAAATAATACTTGTTTCAAAATGTATTTTGATTTGTAGGTTATTCCTCTCGTCATTTGCTTCAGGCAGCCTGGCAAGGAAATTTAGAACTTGTGAAGAAGTTGCTGGTAATTAATGATTCCATTTGCATTCAAATCATAAGTACATAAGTTAATTAATTAGTGATCAGTAAGGACTTATTAATTACTTTTAATTGATAACTCAGATTAAGGGTTGAGCCTGCTTTCCTCTTGATTTTGCAGTCTTCCAAAACCAAATCAGCAACACTGGATGTGAACTGTAAGAATGCAGATGGCTTAACTCCACTGCTTCTGGTAACCAGGGATTTGAACCTCTTTGAGAAAAGTATGTTGACTTAAATCCTTCATCTTTGAGTTTTAGGCAGAATCTGCCAATAAGGGACATTGAAAGCATCTTTTTACATGTATAACATCATTATTTTACGGTGTTTGTATAAAGCTCATTGAGAGCTATGTGGATATAAATAAAGTATTATTTTGTTTTATTGTATTGTTATTGCAACTACATGATTGTGTATTATATTCTGCACATAATATGACATTAAGTAAGCCTTAATTAAGTGTCAATGGATCATAAAAGCTCTGGTGCTTTCACTGGGGACACTACAGAACTCAAATCAAATATTGGTTTTTGTGAAGACCTCTTGGAGCAAAGCAGAGATGAAGCAATAAAATCAACTCACACATGACGTAGAGTCTGGGAATCAAACAAAGGACACATTTATTTAGTTGAAAGCAAGCTCTCTCCCCACTATGTCAACAGTGCTATAATTTGTCAATGGATGGATTTTCGATGGCAAGATAGCAGTACTATGATTGAAATCAATAACATCACAGAGCATGCACAGTATTATTATTAATAGGGAACATGCTTGAACCTTTGCAGTTGAAAAGGTTGTACTAGAGAATGGCTATCACCCAGCAGAGGTGGTCCGGGAACTGCTTCATCACAACGCGTAAGTAATTTGGACTCATTTGAATTTGTTATATATAGGCTGGAGAATGATTATCTGTCCATCTCGTAACAAGTTACAGGTGTAAGGATGCAATCTAAATTTCTAACTCTTCCAGTGACTTTGGAGCCAAAGACAGTGATGGAAAGAGACCTCTTCACTTCGCAGCTCATGGGAAAGGTAGCCATGCCATTGATGTAGTTGATGCGCTGATAGAGAAGGCAGCAAGTGACATTGGTAATTATTACAATTAAGCAATAACTGTTTATAACAGCAAACCTACTGCTCAAATACAGAGGTGTGAATGTGGTCTCTCTAAACCCTCACCGTACATGTGATGCAAATATTTTTTGGACTCATTAATGTTAGTCGTGGCTGTCTTGAAGCCTCCTGGTTTTGTTGTTGTTGTTGTTGTTGTTTTTTTTCCCAAGGCTAATCAGTTTTTGTGCCAGCTTGAAATTTGCCACTACTTTATGGCTCACATTATTTACTTTTGTTATAGACACACCAGATGGGTTCAGCAACTCACCCCTACACTGGGCAACAAGAGAGGACAATCAACCCATACTACTTGCTCTTATCAGGGGAGGTGCTAATGTCAATGTCAGGGGGCACATTGGAAAAACTCCTCTCCATATTGCTGTAAGATTGTTGTCTGTTATTGTAATGGTAGTTTTCGATCCACTTATAGTCTCTTTATCCAATTACTCTTAATTTATTGCAGCTGCTGTTTTTTATTTTATTTTAAATTAACAGGCTTCACATGGATACGAAAGAGCTTCTGGCACCCTCCTTGAACATGGTGCTGACGTTACCATAACAGATGACCATGGTAGGTGTAACCGTCATCTTCTGCTCCCATGATCACACTTATAGTCAAAGACACGTGGATACTCTACCAAATGGATTGATGATAGGGGCACCCAACGCTCAAATTGGGCAAAAGAAACATCGAGGGATGGTTTTAGGGTCCTTGTCATGTTTAAAGACTGTTTAAAGATATGTTTTTATCAGCTAGGAAAATTTGATCTGTTCGGATTTCTTATCTGAAAATTGAAGAGCACGAAAATCTTAGGGAATGAAATATTAATTTTATAGATTGCTAGCTGAACCTTACCTTTGAAGAACTTCTCAGCGAACTATTTGCTTACCCGAAAATGCTAGGTCACCTTTTCAACAGCCAAAAATTGCAAATATATCCCTTCCGAAAATTGAAGTGACTATTTTCTTGGATTTCCCTGGTTGCAAATCTTTTTGGTGATATTTTAGTTAAGAAATCAGTAGATTATTGGCAATGAAGAATCCGAAAGTCTTAGAACGGGTAGACTCTCCCGAACAGATACTTCACCGAAGTTTCTCGTTGGGTGCCCCTGTGATGATGCCTGTTTCTCTGCTCAGTGATTTTTCAGTGAATCAAATGATTATTTATAATTTAGTTTTGTTGGTTGGTCAAGGAAGCTTACAGATGCATAGCTGAAATAGACCAAATTGGCTAACTCAATGTTCTACCCAATTCAAATCCTTTGGGAATGTTTTGTTCCAAGTATTTCCATATCATTTAAAAGTAAATGCTACACTATAATGCAAATATAATAAACCTTAAAAATAAAAGTCTTAAAATAAATCTTAACCCTGGAAGATTGGAATTGGGTACAACATTGAGTTAGTCGATTTGGTCGTTACTATGGTAGAGCAGTTTTCATCTGTGTCATAAAAACAGAGGCAATCATGTTATGAAGGAAGTAGACACTCTTGGACCAACGGCAAATCGAAGCAATTAACGACTCGGTGTTCGCATCAAACCAAGTAAAAGTAACTGGCGCCAAGCACTGGAAAACAATCTTTAGTTACCAACTAAAGTTGCAGTTAGTTTTAGTTTTGCATCTGATTGACTGAAAAGTTCACGTAATTTTTTTGATCTAGTCATAGAGCAAAGCAAGACCAAAACTGAAGCAATCGCACACTTTGGACACCTAATTGAAAACCACTCTATCAAATGGGTTGATTACATAAATTGGTCACCGTATTTAGAGATTCAATGGCTAATGCCTCAAGTGTCAACACTTCATCAGAGATTTGCTTTATAGCATCTGAAGGCAATTCCCAACCTTAAACTACAAGCCCTTGCTGAGCGCTTTCATATTTTCTACAAGCCCTTGCTGAGTGCTTTCGTATTTTTTTTGTAGGTCAGTCACCAGTGGATGTAGCAAAGGGGAGAAGAATCCAAGTTGTTCTCAAAGGTAAGATCACATTAACAAACTTTTTTGTTCCACAGTCTAGTCAGTGTTCATTGGTGAACTCTTGTGTGTTTGTATGTTGTTACAGATGCTTGGGCAGAACAGACCAAACATAATGTTCCAAGGTGGACTTTTTCAGGTAATTAATTTTAAAAAATAATTCCAACATCTGACTTAATAACTGGTAAGGGTGAGGGAACAAGGCTTTTTTAAAGATATTCTTCATATGTGTCACACTATTTTTTATCTTGCTGTAAATTGAAATGCTACAAAAAATGTTAAAAGATGTCCTCAAATCAGTGGAGACCTAAAAACACTACAGTTTTAGTTATGTAATTAAAAGTAAAAAAAAGAAAGAAATACCGGTATGTAAAAAAGCCTTTTTTTTATACACGGTGATATTTAAAGCTTCACGCTTGTGGTGCCGTGTATAGAATTAAGTAACAATAAAAAAAAAACAACAATAACAACAACAACAAAACAGAACGATGTTACGAAACCCAACTGAAAGGAGGCAAGTAGTCGGCTATTTTACAAAGCGTGGCGGAGTTGAATTCAGAGCCACCGAAGACAAATCCAGTTCATGGTGGTCAGTGCTGCATTTGAGCCTGGAACATCTCCACGAAAATCCAGTGCCCTTATAAGCACTGGGCTATGCTACATTCTGCAGTTTGTTTTTTAATGGTTTCATGTTAATTAATTGCAGCTCCTGTTCATTCCCCTATCGAACAAGATTCAGCCAAGACGAAGATCAAACTGACTGAACAAATGGGAAGTGAGGTAAGCTTGAATAAAGACTTTTTTGGGGTCATAATAACTGGAAGGGAAATTGAGAGACATATTTATACAGAGCAGATGCTTAGCCATTGTTCTTAAGATTGTCAGTCTCTGGGAGGTGTTACACGTCAGAGGCCCAATATTTTTTATTCTCTTCGGGGCTGATGGGAGGGGGGAGAGGCATCATGTTTATTTTGTGCACCTCTCGACTGATACTCGACTGATGTATCGGTCGACATATCGACCGATACTCCACCCATATGTCGATTGATATGTCGACCAACACTCGGCCGATATGTTGACTGAGATGTGTCGGTTGACGTATAGCCTGACATATTAACTGAGATATCGGCCGAGTGATGGTCGACATATCGGCCGACTATCGGCAGATATCTTGGTCGATGTTGCAGCCGACACTCGGCCGATACGTGGACCGGCGGAATATCGGTCGACTGTCGGTGGTATATCGGTTGACTGTCTTATAATATAAGTCAAAAGCTTAGACTGTCAGTGTCAGATGTATAAGTTATAAGCATTTCATCCTTTTTTGGTCAACCTCAAAAATTTCTGAAGGCTTTATGTTCACTCATGTGCCGCAAATTCAGTCATTGTCAAGCAAGACACCCAAGTGAAATACTGCCAAATACACAAAATACAAACACAAAATACATACATACATATACGCATACATACATACATTTACTGAAGCTCCCCCATAGGGGCTTTTCAGCCACAATGTAAAAAATAATAATGAATAAATTACCTACAATAATATCAAAATCAACATGAACAATCCCGCCGATTGGGCTCGATTAAGTTCGATTGATTTTTGGTTCGGTTTTGTGTGATTGACTGCACTGGATTTATATAAAAAAGCCTCTGAGAAGCTGGGGGTAGATCAGGGATATCTGCGCTTCTCGACAGAAGTTTCTAACCTAGGTTAAATTACGTCTGCGACGCAAGCCACAGTCACCAAAGCGCTAGTAGCAGTGAAGTATCGGCGGAATGTCGGTAGCCTATCGATCGACATGTTGGCTGACAATTGGACAACCTACTCTCGGTCGACATATCGACCGATACTCGACTGATGTATCGATCAACATATTGACCGATGCTTGACCGATATGTCGGTCGATACATCGACCCACACATCTTGGTCGATATATTGGCTGAGTGTCATCGACGTATCGACCGACATATTGGTCGAGTATCGGTCGATTTGTCGACCGATACATCGGTCGAGTATCGGTCGATATGTCGACCGATATATCGGTCGACGGGTGCACAAAATACACATGATCCGAAATTCCTGCATCTGGGCAACTTTTGAAACTCATGATTTAGTCACAGTAACACACCATGACCAAGTTATAATATTTTGCAACTCTGGTACATTTCAATGTTATTTCAGTAGCAAATAATAATTGAACAATTTTTATTGACATGTCTGTAGGATTCCACTGTAACACGGATCGGTACTGCCCCAATGGAGAGATCAGAAAGTAAGTTAAGCTATAAAAGTGTCAAATTAAAAAAAAAAAACCTGCATTTATGATGTTCGAGTCAACACTAATAGTGTTCTCACATGATGTCATGGCTGCTATGTTGGTGAATTTTAATAACCCATTCACCCTACATGCATGTTTTCTTAGGAAAATTAAAGAAACGGCAACCGTCTCAAAGATCTGTAGAGAAATTGTCTTTGCTGGATAAAAGGCATGTATCCTATTCCATCCTTTTATTTACATGTAGCATCCTCTATGAAAGTAGTGCTTGCATGTTGTATGTCTTTACTCTTGCACTCATATTTTCTGCTATTTTCATATAATTTGATATGCTTTTGTTTTGTTTTTTACTTTTTCTTTTGTTTTACCAGAACAAGCACTGCGCCATCAAGAAGACCAATGTCTGATCTGGGTATGCGAGGAATTTTCTCAACCTCTAAAGCAGATTTGATCCATGGTCCAAGAATTACTTCTGGCTTACTCAGCCAGGAACAGCATGGACAAAAACAGCCTGGTTAGTTCTGGATGCTCAAAGTACAGATTTGAGTTCTTCACACATACTGTATCAGGGATTGTATGTACAACCAAGAAATCAATACTTTCCTTTGGGTGGGGCTAGGATATCAAGTTTCACATGCAGAAAATGTTGATAGTTTAGTAGACTCTGCTGCTGAATGTATTTCTCTTGCTTGTTGTTAGCCTCTGAAGTGAAAGATGTGCAGACATCAATTGCATTGCCAAGCTTGAGTGTGCTTAATATTGAATTAAGAGATCTCAGGTAAATATATTGGAGTCACATTTAAATTTAAATACGGTGTAAACTGTTTTTAGCTGGATTCTTTTGACACTGTATGCAGATGTCTAGCAGCTGGACAAGCTTTATCAAAATAGTATTCATTGTCCGGCAGTCTTAAAATTTTTGCATTTCAAGTCATTCAACTTGATGAATTCACTTCTTACTATGCTATTCTTGATCAAACTGCTGAGAACTTTACGCTTGCTATAATTGTCCAGGAGTCCAGCAGTCCAGCAGCCAGACAGGCTTTTTAAAAATTTGATTTATGTAAATCTCAATACCATCAGTCTTTAGTTTGCATGTATGCACAACTGACTGATAAATAAACAAGCATAGTAGTGCCACCTATTGTTAATCACTATCCAATAATGGTATGCATGGAGTAGGGAGTAGATTGACTTGAAATTGAAGAAAAGATTCAGACTGCTGGACACAGGTATTTGAAAAATTAATCCTGTCTGGCTGCCGCACATCTTGGCACTTTGAAAAGTTTTCTTTTGTGTGAAGGCATGTTGGTAATTTGTTTGACATTGTGTGGTGTAGAGGTTAGACATTTTTTGCTCACCACTCCCTGTACTTTGTCTAGCTTGTTGTAACCAATGGAAATACTAACTTTGAGGCCTTCCAAGGGATTTTGCTAACGGGTGACATGACCTCAAAATGTGCTGACAGTCATTTTCCAAAACCCCAACAACTCAACCTCGTTCCCAGGGCTTCAGTTTCCCCAATTTCAATGGGAAAAGCCCTGAGAACGAGGTTGCCCGACAACTGACAGGAACTGACAGAAAAAGGGCAACAGTGACAGTGACGAAATACCACAGCAACACTTTCCCTGATGATGATGGGCCGGCTCTAAAACAAGTGACAACCCCCTTGCAAGGCCCCAATTTCGGGGGTAATCTTCAAATAGACTACCAGACTAGTTCCACCTACAGTTGCTACATATGTATCAATGTGAAGTAGGAAATTAGTAGTCTTACTACATAAAGCATTTTGTACCTCACAATTTTGCTTTTTGTGTGCCATGCAAATTACGTAGAGTTAGCAAAACTAGTGATCATCTGGATCCTCATAAACGAGCCGTAAGAGGCATGGGTCTGTTCTCGATTTGACGTCACAAACTGCTTTGCAATGCAAAAGTTCTCTGAAAACTTGAATGCAAAGCAGTTTTAATCTAAAATCATGGAGGAATAGACTCATGTCTCTCACGGCACGGTCGTGGGTCCACGTGACTGCTAGTTTTGCTAACTTTTCGTACTACGCTTGTGCAACACATAAAAAGTAAAATTTCGTGGTGAAAATGGTAAAATATGTTGGCTATAGAATTACCTTAACAAAGAAAAATGAAGCATTTTTGCCTTCAGGTGTACTTTAAATGGTCTGAAAGGATTAATTGAAATCAAACTTGACATGGTTAAAAAACCCCAGCAGGCGGGAGGCAACCTGTTGGCTATTTACAAAGCGTGTTGCAGTTGAATTCGGGAAGAAGACAACTCCAGTTGGCAGGGGGTTATAAGCACCTGCATCGGTGCAAATTCGACTCCCTAACCTACTGGCCATGCCACCTCCACAGGGTCTTGTTGTCAGAACTGGGCAGTTAAGAAATTGGAGTCAGATTGTGCGTTTAATACTTTCCTCGACTTTTTATATCATTGCCTTGCCTTTTATTATTTCAACAGAAATTTGCGGGGCAAAAAACAAGACCTACAGATAACAAGGCGACCCTCACATCTAGCTTTGCCACCCCAGTATCGCTTACATCATCGACTGTCAAGCCCAGTCCTCACGTACCAACGAAAGATATCTCCACCAGGAACACCCGACAAAGATTCGCGCATGAGGTCGGCTTCAACAGGTCAAGACCCCAGCAATAGAACGGCGTTACCATCTCGCGTGCCTCCTCTACCTGTTCGTAGAGTTCTCAGTCCAGAACTGAGGTCGATGCCGTCGCTGGATGTTGTGCAAGAGAGGATATCTGTGACACCAACAGTCGTGGATCTCGGTTCGTATAGAAATTCCTCATTCCTGTTAACTCTAATTGGGACAATTTAAACCTGTTGTAAAGGAAACTTTTTTTTTTGCGGTAAAGCGTGGGTTGGAAATAAAGCCGTTGTTGATATTCGCCAGTAAATTTAACTTAGTAACGTTCTTGACATCTTGCTTTGTAGATCTGCTCACACAGAAAAGTGTATCAAATGAAATACCATTCCCAGTGTTCCCATCAGAAGTAAGAGAAGACACGCCTTCCCCACGCTCTCCCCGTGGAGCATCGCGTTGCTCGGACACGAGCCAGACGGACGGAAAATCGGACGCGAACCAGACGCAATCCAGTGACGGAGTGGACATGACGCGCACGTTTACATCAATTCCGCGCCAGACCTTTTGGATTCCCGTGGACAAAAATGGCGAGGAAACGACAGAGAAATCTAGTGACGAAAAGAGAACAGAACCGTCTTCCCATGGGACATCATTTTATATTGATTTAAAGAATCTGGAGGCTTTGGCCGCGGGCACTTGCTCCTTGTGCCGGAAATCCTTTCCCGAGGGTAATCCCGAGGGTAATCCCGAAGGAAGGAGGGACTCTGTCGAATCTCGTCCCGAGAAAGAACCTTGTAAGTCTTGTCAATCTCGTCCCAGATCAAATAATGGCGCTTTTTGGATTCCGTTCTCTGATGAGCGAAAAGCCTCTCCATCACAAAGTCCTAGCAAAGTGGAAATTGAAGACTCGAGAACAAATGGCAGTAAGAAATCACATGATGAAAATCTTGAGCAGTGTAAACTGCAAGAACCGAGAAATATTCGCAGCAATGTTGGAGAGGAAGGTAAACCGGCTAATGTAATTGCTGAAGAGGCGAGTGGCAGTGAATCAGTAGTTTTGGCGAATCTTGCGAGTGCGCTCAGTACACAATCTCCGTCTCATCTCGGGGCGATTCCTCGTTCAAACATGACGGGTTTTAATGTCTCCTGTACGTGCGACAACGATACCGGTTTGTGTTCTTGCACCATTTCAAAGAACGCTGTAATCTCTTCTCCGGCTGCGAAACAATCAACTGTTACTAATACGGATGGTCGGACCTCTGTAAATGTGAATGTTAAGACCGTTGGAGAGACAAGCTCAGGGGCGGAGTCCACCCTTCTTACAAGGACAGAAAAAAGCCATGCCCTCTCGACGACTGACTTGCCTTCATCAAGTAGATCAGGGCCAAAGAAAGACGGTGAAATGGTCATGAAATCTCGCTCCGAGACGGGTGTGTATGACTGCGCCGCTCAGGAGGCGAAAGGTGTGCATGTCAATTCTTCCGTCGAAGAATCAAGAGGATTTAATGAAAAAGATAGCTCTATTAGCAGCGCGCGATTGTTACCCGCATCTGAGGCCCTAAATAACGGTCGCAATAATTTAGCTTCAGATCCCAGTCCTCCAAAACAAGCTTGGAGCACTCCCACGCCTAGGTCCGAGGAGACTGGTGCGATTGGCATTAGGATCATAAACCCGTTTCCGTCTCCGGAGCCGCCCGATAACAAATCCGCTGTACATCCACCAGTGGGTGCACTGGGCGACCCAAAGTCTGCGAATAAAAAAGTGACTGCTGGGAAGAAAGGAAGGAAAGGGGGTACAAAATCTTCGGGTAACACGAAAAACAAGAAACCGAGGACTAAGGCCAGGGGTCAGGAACAGAACGGAAAACAAGCAAAGAAAAGAGCGAAGAAAAAAGAGGAACTGAAAATGATCACTGTGCAACAAAGAGAGGCCGGAGAAGATCTGGGGCTTAGGACAATTTCCCAGGGAGGTTTTGAGATGCCGGAGGATGTGCCGGTGCCACCTGCCCAAACTATGGACGATATTTCCACGGTGCGGGCATTTAGCACACGGATGCATATGGGAAAGCTTCCTGTTTTAAGCCCGATTCCGGAATCGCCGCGGAGTAAGGCGAGTACTCCCCGGGCAGCTGATGCTTCTGAGAGCATAAAGGATAGTAATGTCGATGTTCAAGATAGAAATGTTTCTAGGGACACTGAAGTGGAAGCTCCACGGGACGAAGATATTGAAAATTGCGAGGGGTTTATCAGCGAGGGGGACTTTGATGTTGTAGACGGTGGAATAATTGGTCGGTTGAAAGCGCTTGGAACTTGCATTCCTCGCTTAACTTGGAGCGGAAAAAATACAGATTCTGATGTTGGCTCAGATACAGAGTGTAACGAGGCGCTTATTGTGTACCCCCAGCAACAACTCAGTGGTCCCATGGGACCCGGGGAAATATTACCGCTACCGAGCAACCGCCAGGGAGACACGGAGGGGGATCAGCCAAAGGCAAATACTGTTAGTAGTGCGGATAGCTACCGGTACCAACAGGAAGTACATGATGAAGCCGATGACGCTATGGAGGAGATAGTCCGGAGAGAGCTCAGTTTACGAGAAAAAGGCGAGACACATTCTGGTCACGCTTCTGGCGACGATGTTCTTGCAAATGTAACGAGTCGCGCAAGCTCTAGTGAACAGGTGGTTGAAAGTCAACAGTATTCTAGAGACTTATCGGAATTTGACGTCGAAGCCGAACGAGGCTCGTTGGATTCTCGGACATCTTCGGAGATGAGCTCACACCTTTCGGACACTGATTCTTCATACAACAGTTGCGATTCGGACTCGCCTCGCCCTGTCTCCTCGGCTTCCTCGCTCAACAGCAGCGACACGTACATTTCCTTGGCACGTGACTCGTCATACGCTGTGACCTTGACCCCAGAGAGAGACATTTGCTCCAAAACCTCGGTGGAAATGGATTATTACGACCGCATGGCCAGAGAAAAAAGCACTATCAGTACCAGCAGTAGTAGCGACAGCTCTACAACTCTGGCTCAGGCGCAGTCCATGACGTCGCGTGGTAGTCTGGGTAATATTTCCCAGGGTCCCATGGGAAGTTTGGCTGGTGTGTTGTCGGAGACAGTGGTTCGGAGTCGACTCAGTGCCTCGTCTCGGAGCCCATGCTCTTCAAGCTGTGATGAGGAGATTGTTTGGAAAAAGGGAAACGAGCTTGGAAGAGGAGCCTTTGGAACGGTGAGTGGCTTTAATCAATCGCGGTTAAGTGTCGCAAAGTTAACGTAGTAGTCTGTTAAACGACGAATGTGCCTTTTCTGTAGACTTAAATGATTGTCTAAACTCAAAGTAACTATCACGGCCAGCAATAGCCGCAGAAGCCGGCAATTTAAATGAAGATAAACCAATCAGAACTGGAAGCAACACCATATATAGTGGTGTAGCCGGCACTAAAAATTGCGGGAATTGCGTCCAATCAAGTGATTATTTGATTTTGTTCTTGATTTTATATCTTTTTTTACAAATCACTGTCTAGTAACGCTTAACCAAAGGCACCACGAGATTACCTCCTCGACACTTGAGAACCATAATAATTTGTAACGTTTAAAAATTTGAAGGTTTGGTGTGGACTCACGAACACAGGAGAGTTGATTGCAGTGAAGCAAGTGGAACTCAATCACAGCAACTGGGAGGAAGCAGAGGAGGTAGAGAGCTAATTTGTTTAACATATCATCAAGCGTCCTCGTTTTTTCTTATCCTTGTATTCTTACCAAGGAATTCCTTTGTACAGTGAATGTACATGTCTTAGGGTGTTGTGGCCGTCACCTACTATTTTCAGTGTTTCATTTAAGTTTGACAGTTCATTTTGATTAATTTCGTTTGCTTTATTTTAGCAATACGAAAAACTCCAGGAAGAGGTGTATTTGCTGAAGTCTTTGAAACACCCGAACATTGTCAAGTAAGTACAGAACTGTGTTTTTGTGGTTACTTCTTGTGGCTGGCTGTAAAATTGATCGGGCATTCATTAGCACACCAACAAGTATGAAAAAGAAGACGACTTTGTCCTCTGAAAAAGCTGCTTTTAGTTCGGACAAATTTCCCTTGATTAATCACGGTGGAGAAAATCGTCTGTAGTGGGATCTGGCTGACAAATAATGGTCATGAACAACTCCACATTAGGGTTACTATACTACAAGGTGAGATAAGAGTTAGCCTTGCATGGTCGTTTCACGGGCAAGAAGATATAGATGACTGGTATTCTTCCAAGGCATTTATTTGACAGAGGAAAAGTTTGACTAAACGGTTGTTATCATTACCATCTCGCGAGCTGATTTTCGAACCTCCTCTTACAGGTTCATTGGGACTTGTTTGGACGGGGGCGTGGTGAACATCTTCATGGAATTTGTGCCCGGTGGTTCCATCGCCTCCATACTTGCGCGGTAAGGGTCCTTATCGGCCGTAAGTATTAGCTCGAGCCCAGTCCACAGAGATGGATTTTAAGATAGTTTGCAAATTCAGTAAAAGCTCCGTGTGGACGAAGCCTTGATTGAAGAGGCTCTTCTGATGCCTTTCAGGTTTGGATGTCTAGGAGAGCCCGTGTTCAGACGGTACACTAAACAGCTGTTGTCGGGGGTATCCTATCTCCATGGCAACAACGTCATTCACAGGTAGGCGTGTTATTTGGTATTGAACAAACGTTTGGACCAGTCAAACACGGATTTCTCTGTACGGATTGACAGTCATGATTTCCGTGCGTGGCTTGAATTTTTTCCATGAAAAATTTACGCGATATTCTGTGGCTTATTTTCAGAAAACGTAAAAGTGTCACGTTTACGAAACTGTTTTCTTTTTTTTATATTTCGCAGAGACATTAAAGGCGGCAATATTCTCATTACGCAGAACGGAGTTCTGAAGCTCATTGACTTTGGTTGCGCCAAACGCTTGTACATTGTAAGTTGAAGTTCTACGATGGAATCGAGAGAGAGATTTTTCTTGGATAGATTTCAAATCGATTTTAACGCTTGGGTAAACGCAATTTGGGAATGAACAATAGAACTGATAAAGTCTTGCACTCATGGTGCGTTTAAGGTTCGTTTCGTTTCGTCATCGCCATTGGGCGCGTTTGGGCCATTTTTGCACACTGTGTCAAAGGGACTCTTGTGTTGAGCTCTTGGCTTTGGAAGTGACCTCGCGTCTCTGTGTCATCCTTTCAGAATCTAAGTATGAGCAAGAGCAACATCCTTCGCTCCATGAAAGGCACGCCCTACTGGATGGCGCCAGAAGTTATCCGACAGACTGGGCACGGCCGGAAGTCAGATATATGGTAAGTGCTGCCGCTCTGCGAGCGGGTTGTGTGCAGGTTGGGTAGGAAATTTTTTTTTTTTGGGGGGGGGGGGGGTCCATCTCCGGAAAGGTTAATTGAAGATTTTCTCGAAGTAAACTGAAGAGCCACGGCTTACAAGTGTTTCTCTCCAACTTGTCTCGTGCCAATTTCTCATTAAAATGAGGCTTCATTTCTCGAAAGGAGGGCATTCCATGATCCTTTGAAGCCCCCTCCCCTGGGGAAACCCCTCTTGGGAGAGATCTTGCGAAGTACATCCCTTGTCACAGGTTCACTTGAACGGGAAAACACGCATGAGCCCATCAAATTGACCTGCTCTCAACTGTGTGGCTTCATAGCTCAGTTGGTAAGAGCACTGCACCGGCATCGCATAGGCCGTGGGTTCGAATCCCGTTGAAGTCACTTGAATTTTTCAAGTGCATATATGAGACAATTGCTTAAACTGTCCAGAAAGTGTGAGGATCACTTCTTCAATTCATTTCTAACCCGCACTTCACAATCATTTCATTGAACTGTTTCCGTTTTACTCGACAGGAGTGTGGGCTGTACAGTATTTGAAATGGCAACGGCAAAACCGCCTTGGTAAGTCGACAGTTACACCTGCGAACTATACATTACCTTTTTGACGAATCAAAGACATAGATGCAGTCTTTAACAGTTCATTATATTAAGATTTTGCTTTTCCTCACCAGGTCTGATATGCCTCCCATGGCAGCCATCTTTGCTATCGGAAGTGGCACGTTAGCTGTACCGAAACTCAGCGAAGATTTCTCGGAGAGTGCTCGTGACTTTGTGAACACCTGTCTTAACAGGTTCGTGTGCCGAGTATTTTGATCGAGATAATGTATTCAGCCACGCTCCTTAGCCAATGAATCCCGGGTAAGTGAAAAGCGACAGCAACAACAACCACCTATGGTGTTACGTCGTTACGGGCGTTAAATATTTAAATTTGGTTGGAATTGAGTTTATAAGGGAAATTTATCACCGTGAAGAGTTTAAAAGCGTTCGCCCTGAGTCAAAATAAACATGAAGGAGTATTGCATTGCTTTTAGAGCAGTTTTCGAGAGTGAATGCTTTTACTACCCTTAATGATTGGATTAAAAATCCTGCGCGATATCTTCTTCCAATCAGAGGCAAGAGCACCAATTTCTGACTTGCTAGCACATGTTTTCCCGACCTTAGCACCGGCTGCATGTATTTTTTCTGCATTACGATTGGTTCATTTGACTGTCTGCGTCTGTTTTGATTGGTCATGGGAATAACGTTGGCTTTGGTTTTGCGACACTCAACTTTAAACAGCCTTATATTGACATTTACATATAATTTATGTGTACTTTTAGGAACCCGGATCTGCGGCCCTCCGCAGATGAACTCCTGCAACACAACTTCATGAAGGACCTGCCATGAGAGGATCCTAATAACAGGCCCCGTACTCCTTCCCAGAAGTGATATGCGATCTCATCGGGCTTACTACTTTCTGTTCATAACATGGAATTATTCCATCTTCGTCACGATATGTTTAATCATTCACTTCAGAAAAAAAGGACAAGTTATGTTCTTCCAGTTCCACTAGTTTTTATAATTAGAGAGAGATGTCTAGAGAAAATAGGACAGCGTTGTAATTCCACAATTGTAGAAATATCTTATACCGTACATGTACGCAGTGTGACTTCTGCGGAAGCATAAATTTATTAGACTTACCACAATTACGCAGACGTTTGTGCAGCGAACACATGAGAATTATTTTTGGAGTTTGCTCATACGCAGATCAGTACATTATTTCATATTGAAATAAGTATTTGCGTTTGTTACGCTTTGTAAAAATGCCAAATAGCAATCATTCAGATTCATCTATTCGGATTGATCCGAGAGCGCGAGTTCTGCTAGTTTAAAGAGAACTTTATTAGGAGCCAGTAAAATTGGAAAATAACCCATGAAGAGTCAATTGCTATGCGTGCAATGTCGGAAACCATCGTATGAAGCTCGTGTGGCGAAAGCAAGCGAGTGCGCGACAAAATTTCCTCCTGCGAGGATAAGCCACGCGCGGAAAGGAGCTCACAAGAATCTCGTTTTCTGATAGAACGCATAATTCAAAAGTTCTGGCTCTCCGCATGTCGCGGCTCCTCGCGACAGACGCGCTCTTGCATGTTTTGCTCACTTTTGTTTCCGATGTAAGAATGAGACTACTCGTTACGGCGGCCATAACTGTTACCAGATTTCGCGCGGTCATCATTTTCTCGCACCAGCTGTGTTTTTTTGCCTCACGCTCGAAGGACTACCCGGCGAAAAGAGGGTCTGCTCGTTTCTGTAAACAAAAATAACTGGGGTTGAAGTTCAATGAAAATATATGTACGAAATCCGGGTACTTTTATTTGGGTTGCAGTTGAATGGATTGATGTATACTCGCTAAAATTTGAGGGAAATTATTCGTATCTCTTCAACAAAAGTATAAGGGGACACGCTAGTTGCTTGGCAACGGGCAAGGGACAACTGAAAAGGCAAGGGAGCCGTCCATATTGGCTTTATAGATCGTTTTCACATGATGTAATGGCGGCCATATCTGTGTGCCTAAACGGCAGCCATTTTGGTGTCCCAGAATAATTCTCCTTGAATTGAACACCATTTTTATGCAAACATTTCCTTTTGTTTCAGTAAATCAATATGGCCACTGGCCACGTGGGTGAAAACGATCTATTTTATTTACGCCACTAAAAGTCAGATGCTTTATGAGCATAAAATTTATGCAACATGGAAATCCACCGTGCCCTTGGGTGAAGATGGATTTCCACTGGAAATTTTATGCAGGTAACACATGTGAATTTGAATGGCTTTACCCCTGTGAATAAAATAACAGAGAATCATGGATTGCGCAGTACGCTACGCACTCTGGATAATCAACAATGACCCAAACAAATCGAAAAAAAAAATCCTGTTCTCTCATGAATAGGTTGCGCTTGCCGCAATTGAAAAAATTACTGTTAGCAATCACCCATGTAACATTGTTTGGGCTATGTGTTTTTTGTGCATCCCTCCTGAGCAAGCAATGTGGTGTAATGTCATACATCAAGAGTGTGTGGTTCACCACAGGGAGATTGTCTCACGAAGGTTTGTCTCACTGTGGTTGGTCCCATAGTGGCTCTCCCACAGTTCTCCATGTCAGAGTTCTTTGTCCACACTTAAATCAGGTAAAACTGAGGAAACCAGTGGACATATTAAAACACCAAGACCATCATTCTTACATATCAGAATTTTTTATTGCAAGCAGAAGGAGGCAAATGCACTTAGAATTTCTCAAACATTTTCTTGTCCTTGCTAGCCTTTCCTTTACTGACTTTGAGCACATTGAAACGCACTGTCTTACTCAGAGGACGGCACTGGCCGACAGTGACCAGGTCACCAATGGAAACGTCTCTGAAAGCAGACAACAAAAGAAAGACACTTATTATACATATGCCCCCAATGTGCTTTGAAGCAATAGTATTAAAGTAGCTTGAATATTGCATGTGGCCTTGGAATCTACCACGAAATCACTGCTCTGTTGTTTTCCCCTTCCATTTGACCCTCGTTTTTAAGAAATTAGCTACAGTATGCAAAAACACTACCACTTTGCCCCTGGAGGTGCGCTGATCTCACTGTTTGCTGAAACTGAAGGTTTCAAGCCACCATGGACAAAGTAATCGTTTTCATGGCTAATTTCATGAAAACAAAGGCAAATGCTCGAAATAACGACGGAGTAATGATTTCTAGGTGAATCCCCTTCAATCGATCACTGTCTCTGAATCAAGTTGACTTTGATTGCTCTTCAGTAGTATACTAACTACACTGATTATGACCAACACAGCACTGCAGTTTCTTTAGAAACCAAGCCCTCACATGTCAAAGCAGTAAAATGAAATTCTACCTGAAGCAAGGTGACAGATGAACAGAAAGATTCTTATGCCGCTTCTCAAATCTGTTGTATTTCTTGACGTGATGCAGGTAATCTCGTCTGATAACAATGGTGCGCTGCATTTTCATGCTTTTCACGACGCCAGTCAAAATACGTCCACGGATGCTAACATTTCCTGTAAAGGGGCATTTCTTGTCAATGTAACTTCCCTCAATTGCCTGTTGAGAGAAGTTAAATGAGAAGGTCACTGAGGCCTGAAAATTCTGTGATCACCAGAACACCTGTGTTACAGTATACACATGAATAACTAAGGGTGCATTTTTTGAGACTATTCTATTCCAATTCCCATTTAGGATTAATGGAATAACAGGAATAAACACGCGTATTCCGAAAACGGAATGGTTCTTGCCGAGGTGACCTGAGAACTAACACTCGGAATAGACTGGACGCGACTTAAAGAGTGACATTTGGCTGCTGCGCACGATTTGGGCGCCAAAATAATCCCCCCAAAACACTTATTCTGCGTATTCCAAGTAAACCGTATTGTTTATTCCGTTCATTCTGCTACTGAGAGCAGAATGAACAGAATACTACTACGTTTATTCCCAAAACAGAACAAGTCCCCCAAAACATGAAACAAGCACAACAAAATGAGGCATACACAAGCTTCGTAACCACAGACGAAACATGTGCTACTGTTAACTTTTAGTGTTTGTGCTTAAACTTATTTCATATTTTCATACTTGTAGCATGTACTTGTGTGTGTTATCCGTTGTTGGGACTGGAATGACCTTTGTGTACCTATGTACAAACTTGATTGCAAGTAGACGTACTGAAATGCTTGCTGTGCTGGCAAGACTTAGGGCACGTTTGATTGACCCTAGTCTGGAATAAGATTAAGCCAAATAACCTCTAGATTTTCTTTGGAGGTAAATTTAGGAAGATATCTCTATCAACATTTTGTCGGGGAATGACACTGATTACCTCATTTTTAATCCGATAACATCAAAATTCTCCTAGATGTGATTTTTAGAAGTAAACCTTCATATTATTATTGTTCTGGTGTAAGGCTAATTGAACGTACATGTACCCAGTTCAATACAATACACGTACCTCTTTTGGAGTCTTAAATCCAAGACCAACATTTCTGACATATCTCAGTTCCTTCTTCTTGGTAGACTTACCAAGCACACGCTTCTTGTTTTGAAAAATCGGTGCCTGTTTCTGGTAGGCTTTCTCTATCTGAAATGGATCGAGTTGTAAATAATTTGTAGGAATTAGGTACCACAAACAGACTATACTCTACATATGAGTTGATTTGAGCAATGGAAATGCAGTACTTTGTCTGGTACTTGAAATCCACTTCCTTCCAAAAGTGATCAACAATGTTTCCAGTAAGCCTTTCCAAAAAACCACAATATTCCACAAGCAAGCACGAACATGTCAAGCATTTTCTCTGTTAAGGCTGGTTTTTGGTAACAAATAAGCACAAGCATGTCACTAAAATGTTCCCATATGTGAAACAAGCACAACAAAATGAGGCATGCACAAGCTTAGCAACCACAGACGAAACATGAGCTACTGTTAATTTTTAGTGTTTGTGCTTTAACTTATTTCATATCGGTTCCCAAATACGTGGGAACAGACATGAAATAAGGTAAGGAAGGAAGTAAGGTAATTCCACCATCATTTCCAATGCGACATAAGCATAAGAAGAATGAAATATGCTTGTGCATATGCCCTAGTGAAAACGAGCCTTTAGTAGCCAGAGTGAATATTAAATCAGGCATGCGCAGTCCATACATCAACACTTATTTGTCTGGAGGCTAGGTGTGCTATCTGCCCTACCAAAAGAACCCCACCATGCCAAACTTCGGTTAGCTGAGATCCATAATGTCACAAGCAATTCTAAGTTTACCCACCCCTGGGGCCAACTCCCGGGTATTTGACTTTTTTAGAAAAATTTTGGTCAAATTCCCCATGAGAAGGGCCTTCACAAAGCGTCAAGTTGTGCTGTCAATGCTTTTTGAGTCTCTTTCTGACTGCTCCAAACTCTTAAAAAAGGCATTCTTTTCAGCAACAAAACCCACGGGGAATCACAGAATGGCTCTCGAGCAAATTGCCCGAGGAATGAATTACGTGATCCTCTAGCTTGTCGCCCTTCTCAATAATCAAATGCCGACCAGGAGGGCTTCGTCTTGCATCAAATTCTCCACCATACAGAGCCAAACTCCCATCAAATGCCCTGAGGGAGGGGGGGTGCTATTGGAATTGACCTAGAATAAGGCATAGGTTCATTGAAACCAACACTCTCTCTGTACCAGACAGTTTGTCACACATGAATAACTGCTATTTCTCTTACACGCTAATTTCAGTTCTAGGATGGTAATCAAATGGGAAACAGATGCTATTTCTAATACTTTTAAAACGTGAGTGAACTAAGCTTATATGATACACAAAATTCGCATGATAATCATGCTTGACGACGGCGTTGCTATCTATGATCTTTATGTCAGCTTTCCGTAGTACAAGCCTACCGAGCAATGCTGCTAAATTCTAACAATAGTGGCAGGGTATTCAGCAGTTACTCCAGGATTCTTTGCACACAAGAGCGCTGCGGACTCATCTCAAAGGAAGACAAAAGTCGAACTCAAGATAGAGGAAAGCAACACACAATGTGGCCAGTTTGGTCACACATGCCGACTTTGCTTGTTAATTTGAATGAGAATCTAAGGAAATCAGGACTGATTATTTGAAAAATTTTCTTTTAAACAGCACATTGTAGATGAAGATAACCCTTAGCCTTCTCAAAGAAATTTACTTCTGCAGGTAAAGCACTTTTTTGGGCGAAAAGAAAATTCACTTCGCCACCGACTGACCTGATCCGCCATGACTGCCACTGAAGAGAGAACGACCCACGTGGTCTCATGAAATTTCCCAGCATCACCAGCTGTGTTTTTTTATGCATGGAATCGAGGCAAAATATTCCAAGATGGCGGCAAAAGTGAACGAAAGGTACAAGAAACGATAGGACAAATTAGGTAGCCTCCTCTCACATCAGGAGATGGCAACACCACTTAAAATGTAAGTGTGATTATAGGGCGCTCTTAGCTACTGTAAACTTGCGAGGTCATGATAGCAGCGTAGATAAAACTATTTGCTGCTGCCTGCTGGTCCTACACTTGCAGCTTAACCTTAAAAATTGCAAGTCTGAAAGAAGTGATCGTACGCAATTTATTCAACTGCGAGAGAGGCTGAAAAAAGACTCCAATTAGCGCCTAGGGCTCAAATCCCGTTGAAGCCGTTCAAACCTATTTTCAGGCTTTCTCGCAATTGCATATTGACATTAAATTAATTAAGTTAAATATTCTTTGCTTTATAGTTTACAATACGATTTCTTTTATATGGTCATTGTTGAGTCTTCCCTTGTTTTTGTGGCCATTGTTTCCATTTTTTCAGTTTATCTATTTTTGTTTTCTCTTTTACTTTGCTTTTCTTGGTCATCAAAGAGTTTCACAGGGTCCTATAAATGTTTTAAGCCCGGTTCCCACTTGTGTGATAAGCACAAGCATGAACACAAGCATATCTCTACAATGTTCCTACACGTGAAACAAGCACAAGAAAATGAGGCATACGCAAGCGCAGCAATGCCTGATGAAGTACAACCTAGTGCTAAGTTTGGCGCTTATGTTTATGCTTATTTCATGTCCGTTCCCACTTGTGAAATAAGCACAAACGTGAGAAAAGGAAAAGTTCTTTTTCTTGTGCTTATGCTCATTTCACGCCCATTCCCACACAATTTTTCTTATGCTTATCGCACAAGTGGGATCCAGGCTTAAGTCTTAACCTGAAACATGCAATCACTACAGGGACTGCTTGGGAGGTAAACAATTAGAATTCAAGTGGTGTTCTCAAACACCAGCAAGAACAACTAAATGAATTTAAGGATCACAAGCATACAACCTGTCTTGTTCATCAGATTATGAATGAAATGCCTTTGTATTATTCAGTTTGACCTGAATGGGTTTTGTATGGAAGAGTTTGTAGGCTAGTCTATGTGCTTTCATTGAATACAATATTCGGCTGATATTATAGGCAATTATGTGTATGTAATTCGCTATGCAGTATAAATATTTTGTAGTTTGTTGCTTTACTGGGTGTGATGTCTGTACTCCAGACTATTCCACGATGCAAACGGATTACTCTCCAGAAAGCACACTCACGTTTTCAGTCCACCATATTCACTACCCAGAATACACTACAGGCATGGGTTACACAGGCAACCCACAGAACAATCACTATACTGGGGTAATATGTACACACTATTTTTTGTTGCAGCCTTGTGTGTGGAGATGTGTGTGGAAAATTTAATGTGCTGTGTGGAAGGGTCAGAAACATTTTGAAGAAAAACAAAGATTTTGAGGTTTAGTAAATCAAATGCTACAGTTAGAGCATGAACTTGCATAAAACAAATTACATGGTATTTGTTCAATTGTGAGGTCTCTTTTGTGACGACACTATTATTGTGATCCAGATGTTGCTTTGTGTTGGAAGTTTCTTTGGATCAAGTCAAGAATCTGAAAAGGAGTGGGAAGCCTACAAAACTGGAAGCAGTACAGGTTGGGATAAATAAAATGGTATTGAAAAAGTGGTGTAGGCATGTGTGCTTACAATACTAATGTTTTAAATATTATTTTTGAAGGTTCTCCTGGGGAAAATAACCTTAACTTTTGTTCTTCTAGTGCCCATTGCAACCTATATACTTGGGCCAACAGAAAAACAGGAAAGTAGCTACTTTTCTGCAGTGTCCTTGGATAATGGTGGAGAATTGTGTGAAAATGTAACATACCTTGGTGAGAATTATATTTCTAGTAGCCTTTATTTAGGTAAATGCACAATCATTGATTCTCATTGAGGAAGGCTGCAATTTTAGTGGAGCATTCAGCAGATAGTGAAATTACATTAGAAGTAAAAGTATGAATTACAGTGGTGTCTTTTTCATTTTTCTTACCATCTCAATGCAGAAGGTTTCTCAAAGCGTCCATTTTCTTTAGATTTTTCTGGCATCAGTGTGAAATAAACTATCATATCAATTCAGTGCAACTTAAGAAGTAACTAGTTTGGTGATATCGGTGAAACCACCTGAATGACCCCGTGTTTGTTTGTCTTCCAAATGTCACTGAAAACATCTCCAATATGATAGGAAAGTTTAAGATAAAATTTCCTGAAGAAAATTCAAGATATTAGGTAATAAAGGGCAAGTACAGCTATTTTTTTCTTTTTCCAGGAGCTTTGTTGCCATGGAAATGGTGTCAATCAAAGAAGTAAAAGCAATAAATAAGTGTCAATATGTTGCCTATCCTTGTTGTAAATCTCATGTGAAAATCTTGGAAAACATAAAACTTAAACTGTCTGTTGTAACTCATACCAGTTTAAAAAATATAATTTACTGTGTAAAAGATTGTATTCATGGGCTTTGTTTTTTGACAGGTAGAAAGGGAATCCTTAAGACGCAGTCAGGATTACAGATTGCATACTTAAGTGGGCTTGAAAAATCTGAGGCTCCCGAGGTATCTTGGGTACCATAAAGTGTGATGTAACAAAGTGAAATTGCCAGTAGGACTCTAAGGTCCCGATAAAACCAGTATTCAACACACATTTCCTAATTTATAGGAAGGGTGCCATTTCACCCAGGCTGATATTTCAGATTTGGTGACTCGATGCCAAGATGAAAGCTTTAAAGGACTGGACATTCTTATCACTTCCTGTTGGCCAAGAGGTGTTTCACAGTTTGCCAGTAGGCCTGTAAGTTATGTTCATGTTATTGAAGCAAATATCTTATTTGCTGATAGCTTATATATGTTAGTTACAACATAATGCCTTGGAAGAGGAAATAAAAACAACATTGATACAGTTTGGTGACAAACATATTAACTTGTGTCTTTTCTTCAAGTGAGCTCTATACTTTTGCTGTAATATGCACTGTTCAACTCTACCTGAAGTCGTTTGAGCCAGGGTTGTGCTAAACCGGGATTTCATGACAACTTGTAGCGTAGGTTTAACTGCTAACCGACTTTGAACAACTCAACCCTGTGTGTCTGTCATTTAGGATGGCATTGACTCTGACAGTTGTGGCTC
>BLFK01000176.1:410605-420605 GCA_014634185.1 Astreopora myriophthalma
TTTTTTTTGCGAAGAATACAGGATGAGGGGAGGGGGGGCTTAATAGAGAGGGGGGGCTTATTAACTTTCCTCCTCTGAAAAGGGGGGGCTTATTAGAGACGGGGGGCTTATTTGAGAGGGGGGCTTAATAGAGGATTTACGGTATTAAATACTGGAACGTATACATGTACGAAGACGGATACCTTCGGCGACAACCCGTGGAAAAGCAATCAAGAGGCGTATGGGTATTTCTCATTTGAAGGTCAAAACCGACTTTAGGTTGTGCACCGCTCAGTAACGACCACGCGCTCTTCAGTGACTGCAGATGCAAATGTGTTGCTCTTCGTGGTGATAGCTTGGCGATGAAAGTTATCTTCAGATTGTTGATCAGTTCCTATTTTGTCAATTCGGCGTTACGTTTAATAGGTTACGAAGAATACTGACAACACGATTTAGAAACAACTAAGCATAAAAAGGATGGATGCACTGTTTATCAGGCAGTGATCATCCGGGAATTCGATTGCACATTTACAGTTTGTAAGAACCGTAGACGATAACATCTCAGAATTCGACCGCCTCATCTAAGAACCACAACTGACTCTCAACTAGAAGTCGATCAACAGCGACATCTCGTTTGGAATGCAGTTCAAGCAGTCAAAAGAGTTCAGCATTGAATGCTGAACAAAACAACCTGATCTGTACGTGGTAATATAAACAAGTTTACTTTACTCTGGTGATGTTTAGGTCGTGTTCTATTCGGGCTCAATCATTTCAACCAAAACATGTTTTGGTTGATTTGGTTGAAGCTCCCAGTAGAACACTAACACTTTTTCAACCATTTTTGGTTTACGGCGCTTGCGACTGGGTAAAGTCATTCTCAGGCCTCCTACACTTCTTTTGCCGTCACACTTCTTTTGACGTCAAACGCAAAAATCCGGTGCCTGCTAACGGTCAGCGGACGCTACCCATCGTTTTCAATCATTTCAACCAAGTTCGGAGCTGGGTGAAAAAGTTGATTAGCCCAAAGCAACCAAAACCGTTTTTTTTTCCTCAAAAGAAAACGGAAAAACGCAACCAACCCGACCAACCGAAAACGGTTGAAACCCAACAGAACAACGATCTCATTGTGAGCGCCGGCTTTCTATACACCTATTTCGACGGACTAGGGAAAACTGATTTTGCATCGACTTCTTCAGCTAATGCACCCGATTAGCAAAACCGGCAATCTAGTTTCGGGAATCAGGCAGGATCCTTAATACTGCGAAAAACCTGAATTCTTGGGCCTACACAAAAAGAGCCAAAATGTGGAACTTGGACATTGCGGCTTTTGACCTGAAATAGATCACTCCACACCGGGCAAACATCGTCTTATTTTAATAAAAGTGGCAATGCGATTGTTAAGACGTGGTGACGATTTGCCTTATAATTTTGCGTGCAAGCGATTTCGCGAAAGTGGACTGATCTACAGAAATTAAAAAGACCTGGCTCACGAGCTTGCCGCAGTGCAAATTCATCTTCGATAGGTCATATTATAATATTGATACCAGCCCAGAGAGGTTTGCTTCTGAGTATTATCCAGAGGTGTTTAGCGGAGAGGTAACCCTTGTAGACACAAACATCCTGAAAATCTTTCAGCCTACAATTTTTTGGTGAATTCTGCATGATTCTGGGGGATTTCAAACCCGCAAACACTTGCAAAATGATAAGCCTTAAAGCTTAAGGTCCTTCAATTTTGGAGCTAATTCTGTTTGTCACCTACAATAGACTAAAAGTAGGTTATGGTAAATGACAACCATAACAAACATTACTTTGAGGTCCAAGACTTAAATGGACAGAAATATTGACTTCCCGAAACAACCCAGTCAAATCAAATCAACGAAATTGAATTCTCCTTTAAGTCGCCTTATCCGCCCTGTTAGGGACGGTATAGTCTTTCAATTCATCGTTTGTAGAGACGTCTGCGTGTCCTTGGCTGTTCTTTGAGCAGCGGGGAGCGCTTCCAGGGTACGCCGTGTCAAGCATTCCCCGATAACCATACCGGGGTTTCACAAAATTTTGCAGCGTCTTGCTCGCCCTATCAATAGAATCTTTGTTACAACCGACAGCAATGCGATTTTGCTTGCATACCATGAAGGCGACTCCAAGGGGATAGACAATTACTGATCGATGTTTAAAGCGAATATTTCGAGACTGTAAATGCTCATCACGGGACAACTCGAGCTTGCAACAACGATCTTTTTGCGCAACAATATCGCGCGAAACATCGATCAGACGTCGCGACGTGTTGCCGAGCCAAAAGTTGCGCGAAAAATCGGGGCGGGCACCATAGCTTTGCACGGAGTTCGATTTTATAATTTCCACCATTTTATTAGTTCATTTCCGCCATTTTGTTAGTTCTTCCCGCCCTTGAGCCCTTGATATGTAATGTAACTGTATAGCTAATGTTTCTCTTGATATTTACTCAATTTACTTGAAAACAAGCGCATTTTTTGTCGACGGTTTAGTTAGTGTTTTGACATAAACAAGGTCTATTTGACAGAACAGCCTAGATCTGCAGACTGATCGCCTTAGGCATAACCATATACGTGGGCATTTTCATTCACACGGTACAATTTGAACTTGATCTGACAAGATTAAATTCTAAA
Organism: Astreopora myriophthalma; assembly: GCA_014634185.1. Taxonomy (NCBI): domain Eukaryota; kingdom Metazoa; phylum Cnidaria; class Anthozoa; order Scleractinia; family Acroporidae; genus Astreopora; species Astreopora myriophthalma. The sequence continues at coordinate 413,230 of BLFK01000176.1, forward strand.
GAGATTCGACTGTAATGGCTAGCTTGAGTCTCGTCACGGGATTGTTTTAAGCCCTCGGAAGTCTTCAGCATTTCGAGAATGGGGTGATGAGAAGCGAGGTTTTCAAGGTAATCCTTATGGTGAAGGAGGGAAGAAGGCAAAGAACTCCCACCACTCACTGTTACTTTTTCACCAACTCTCCGTTTTTGCGTTGTTTATGCTCTATCACCATCTCTTTGCTGTTTTATGCCGCCTCAGAACTACGCCTTGTTCTCCGCCGGCGAACACAGCTCTCTTCCATCTGCATGCAAACTCATTACGTATACACCACCCAAACATGCACTTGCATTTACTTTTCTTAGAGTAGCGTTTTGGATCGAGCAAAACTACGTTTGAACGTCTGCAGGATTTGAATTATATTTTATAATGTTCCTGGATAAAGACTCCCATTCCGAAATCCAATTTAAGTGCATTCAGGTTTGCATAAAATTATCTCAGTCCATCCATCGTTACATCATTTGAGCCTTAAACACCGCCTTTTGACGTAAAATGGTTTTAGCGCTTGAGATTCTTGCATTATAAAAACAAAGGTTGTTTCGTCGATTTATTCCTTGAGAGGCATTAAAGATCTGTGTAAATCCATCTTTGTGACTTTCCCCAGAAACTTCGCTTGTCTGAAAATTGTTTGCATGCACAACAGATGTTGGTTTTGTCTTTATAAACTCAGTGTTTTTGTTTTCTGTAAGCCGAACAACGCGCAGTTTAACTTCTTTCATTTTAAGAACATTTATGATAATTATTGCCACATGTTTACTTCAGTTTCCAAAGTGAATTGGTCAGGATTTGTTGGTATTTCTTAATGAAGTCTGAAAGCCAATGTGTCAGCAAGACATACACGTGCCGAGCAGACGTGCGACGGGCGTAGTTTAGAAAACGGTGAAAGTCAAATACCAAATCTAAACTCTGGCATTCTCGGTGTCGAGCACCGGACATTGCATTTTCAGTCTTTCGGATTTAACTCTGGTAATTGGGATGATTCTCAGCGTTCTTTTTGGGTAGTTTTTCCGGGACTTGAATCACAAATCTTTGACGCTACGGAAATGCGACGTATCATGGGTCCTTCACATCACTATTTCAAAAGATTTATGAAAGTTATAATCTTATTACACAAGATACTATGAATGCACATGTACAAACGCATGTAATCTAAATGACATTGAGGTGATTTCATTGAATTGTTGATAAAGCGCCTTGTACTTCGGTAGTCACTTCACAATAAATAACGCAAATTTTGTGTTCATAAAACTGAGTACAAATCGCACACTTTTAGCGAATATGGGTCTGCGAACACTTAGGGCGTATTGTCTATTTTATTATTATTATTATTATTATTATTATTATTATTATTATTTTATTTTTTTGCGCTGACCCAATCAAAGACAGTCATCTTGACTGGCAACAAACTTACAGTAGAAGCCGGAAATATAGATTTTTGCGAAGCTAAATCTTTAGAGAATCAAATAGGATGGAGGACGGTTTTGGATGTGCATGAAAGGTCATGAAATGTTCATTTCGTGAGCGGAACCATTTTCCCAGGAGAGTAGAGTTACGCGAATAATTATCTGCATGATGTTTTCTATTAAGCAGAGTGAAGACCATTGAAATCATTAAGTCTATATTTCCTGCAGATAATACAATACCAAATATACTTGACCACTTTTAGCCGGAAAGCAAAGGCAGATAAAGAAATGAGTCGGGTTCATTCCTTGATTTTATCGCTCTTATGAGCTGTTAACACGTACGACGACGGAATTCCGTTGTAATTGGCTCAGAGCATAACCGTTAATTAGCAAGCACTTCATAAATGGCCATTAACGAAATTGCATTCAACAGTTTTGCTCACACTTGGAGCAAGGAATGTTTAAATGTCTCCATGGAAACCACATTAGACTTTCGGCAAAATGAGCGGATTCTTTCCTAAGTTGTTGAAGAATGTTTGAAATTAATGTTTAGGAGAGGCACACGAAAAAAGAAATGTTCAATCGAAATCAAAACAATTGAGAAGGATTATAAATGATAGCATTTGTGAAAAAAAATGTCGCTGTCAGTGGGATTAAGTCTCAGTGGCTCATTTAAGAGGGCTACAAACACACATAACATGAAATTAATGACCAACTCTTAAAATAGACCAAGGCTATTTTCATTTGTTCAAAGTGCTTTTACTAAGCAGCATACCGGAAATTGCGCTATTCTTAAAGGACAGTATAAATAAAGGACTATATATCTCTAACATTTCATTCATCAAACGATCGACACCGAAATTATCTAGTACGGTGCACTTTGGCTCTTGTCAATTCCCGCCATTTTAAAAATTGACAGGTCCGCTATCCCTTGATGTTCCGGCCACATGGAATGAGATATCGCACTGATAGAAATTTGACAAGACAATGACTCCATATCTTCGAAAAGCGCCAGTTGTTTCAGTGTGTAACACTCGAGCCACTCTTTGAGCATTTCCGAATACACTCCACGCGGGTCCGAATCCTTCTTGAAACCCAAAGTTTCCTGTTCCACTTAGCGGAATTGCACAAGTTATCACGAAGGGACACACCCAACTGACTTAAAGCAATCATTGAATACCTGTGCTTAGTCTTCGTCAGACTGAAATTGTCTCTGTAGTAACAGTGCCATCACAGTAGGCTGAGTCGTTGGAATACGTCCAGATCCAATATAACTGAGTTTCTCAGTTCTATTATAACTGTGAACTTTGAACGACGAAAAGCAAAGAGGTCACGCTATCATCGGAGCCACGCCACCGACGGCGAATTTGAAGCTCCTGAACTGAAGGCAATCTCAGCATCAGGAAGGTGGGTCTCCTCTACAATGTTCGTCAGCATGTCTAAAAAGGCGGCCACCAAGACATGCGGCGCGCACAATACACTGCATTAATTGCCTTGGGCTTTTATTAAAAGCGGGCAGCTTCGCACACCTGAGGCGGCGCTCGTGTTTCTTTATATAGGTCTCAATAGTATTAAATAAACAGTCATTTGCGCCTCCTCTATATAAGGTGACTCTAGTCCTTGGACAATATTATAATAACTCGAGAGCTTTACTTAAAGAGCACCTCAGTAGACAGATCGATTGATATCGTTTCTTGATCTAGTTTCCCAAGGGACACTACATCAAGGATAAGGAACGATTCACTGGATTTGAAAATTACTATTAGCTCCAAAGATGCCACGGTTGGCGACTTTCGACGTGTTTTGCCTAATTGGTGCAGCATTTACGATCCTGCAAACGACCGCCGGCCCGACCTGCGAGCCGATCAAGATCCCTCTCTGCAAGAAGCACTTGCCCTACAACATGACAATGTTCCCAAATGCACTGGAACAATTATCGCAAAAGCACGCGCGACAGAAGATTGAGTTTTTCGGCGGTATCGTTTCCATAAACTGTTCCAGAGAGGCCGGATTTTTCCTGTGCTCGTACTACTTGCCAATCTGCGCTCCTTCGTTCAAAACGCGGCCAATCCGACCTTGTAGGTCAGTTTGCGAGAAAGTTATGGCAGACTGCATGCCCACTATACGCAGGTACAAAGCGAAGTGGCCGGAAGATGTGAACTGCAACGATCTTCCCTCCTACAACAGTGATGTCTGTGTGTCGCCACAGTCTTTCATTAACCCCGGTAAGCAGTTAAAAATGCATGTAATCTTTTATTTCTGAATTGTCCAATATTTACGAGCGTATTTTATTCAAGGTTTGTAAGTTTGATCACGAAGATAACTTCTTTGAAGAACAGCACGTTTACTTTCGGATTTAGAACTTAATCTCTCGACGATTTGAATTTTTGCCCAGCTTATACCTTAGACGGATCAAACTTGTGAAAACATTTCATAATGATCCAAGCTGTAATAATAACAGTAATGTAAAGGTATCTTAGTGAAGAATGGAAAAAAATAGGAAAAGAAACGCTTGTAGTGTATACACCACGAGTTTCCGCATTTTAATGTTAGAATGATGCGATGTCTGTGTTCGTCTGTTGCGTGCTGAAAGTCGCGTAAAGGGCTTAATTGTAATTTGTTGTCATTGTTAGTGATTTAAACGTGCCAAGGCTTTTAACGTCGTTAAACCGGCCAAGGTTGTGGAAACTGGGACTTAACTCAGTTTCATATGTAATTTCTCGGCACCTTCCAGCGCTCGAGAGGTTAACTAATCAGTTATTGCTCTACAGTGCCGTACCAGTTCAATTTCAATAGGCAAGTAACCAAGAACCGTTTTAATTCCGTTGCATCGCTGCTGTGGCACGTATCAAAGTTAACAGGAAATTAAAAAAAAAAATCCCTCTCCATTTCCTTCGCCGGGGAAATTGCAATAACATATATGATAATTTAAGAGCGCGAGAAGTAAGCTGAAGTAGTCAGGCCTAAAGTACTTCTTAAGACTTACAGTGTCTTTATAAGGATCTCTGGAGTGTTGTATCACAACCGCCCGAACAACAAATTAAACAATTTTTTCATGTGATCCAATTCGTCAAAACCAAAGAGGAAAATCACGTCCCTGAGAATGAAAATTATGCCTCGGACTTGATTGACAGATTCAAGTGCCAATTTGTAGTTAAGGGCCTGACGGAGTTTGCCTCCCAAATTTTTAAAATTCATTTAATTTCCGTTAGTTTTAAGGGTTCGACTGCAAAGATTAAGAACTCTGTTGAATTTCTTTGCCGATGGCATTGTCTGATATGATGTTAGTCGCGTTCTAAAGGGTCTTCGGCACATTACCAAGGTGGCCTCTTAGTTTTTAGCCGGAATATCATTTGCGTTTTCCACAGAATGAAATCGAGAGGAGAATCATGCACGGACTGAGAAAAAGAGGCGCAGAAGAGTGCGCATGCGTATAGGGTGCAAGCCGTTTTGCACGAACATTCAACAGTTGACTCGACTTAAGGCGCTAATAACTTTTTGTTACGGTTCCAAAAACAAAGAAGCAAATTAGTTTGATTTCATCTGCTTTGAATTAATCTGGAAAACAATTGAATCACCCCATAATAAAAAGAATCGTGATTTCTTTTCCCCGTCTCCAACCCGCTTGACTTTTCGTGTTCTCAGCGAAAGTCGTTTGCTGACAGCTATCTTTACTTAACACTTAATACTCTAAAGCTGTTCTGCTGATAAGGTGGATAATATGTTGACAAAGTGCGCGAAAGTGCGAACTGTTTAAGACACTTTAATTTGATCTGTCTCTCTTAAAGCTTGTGAAATATTTATTTCGTCAAATAGTGTATTTTGCAGGCGACAAATCCAAGAAATCAAAACAAAAAAAAAAACCGAACCTCGTTCGCGTTCAGCTTCTTACCACTTTCTTGATAGTGAATCAGTTAACCTTTTTGTTTATTCTCTTATGTTCTGTAGACTCTTGTATCAATTAAAGCCGAGTTTCCCGCAAAAGCAAATAGTGTCCACTTAAAAAAATTGGAATATATTGAATAAACAGTTGAGTGCAAAAACAAACTTGTTCGTGTTCAGCTTGTTTCCATTTTCGTGATAGTGAATTTTAGCCTTCTTATATGTGCACTTAATATGTTCTTTAAACTATTATATCTGTTAAAGCCGAGTTTCCCGGAAAAGAAAACAATGTCCACTTGATGAAAATGTGAGTACGTTGCCATAAACCTGTTACAGTGGCTGTAAAAATGAACAACAAAAAAAACATTCTTAGCATTCTCCTATCAATTGATTTGTTCACACCGTTTAAAGTTGACCGCACGCCAAGCACTTGCCAGTCGATAGATTTGACAAAAAGTTGTTTTAGTGCGCATTCATTGGTACGAATTCAACGAGCTGTGTACATGTAGTTTTGAGCTTGACGTGCAAGGCGCCAGTTTAGTAGAAGCAAGTAGAACGTCCCTGCACGTGCCAATTCAAAGCTTTTTAATTAAATGTGGTGGCACTTCTATGCTTTATTCAACACTCTTGAAAACCATAAATAGAGATGCCTTGGGTTAACATACAAAGATACAAAGATATTAAAACGCTTTGAAGCCACGCGATGAGTTTGTCACGCGATCGATAACCGAGTCCCGTGAAGCGAAATCACACATTTTTTTCCCTTTCCGAATTTCCAGTCCTAATATTAGTGTGTCTGAAAATATTAGCAGATCGTTAACCCGGTTGGACGGATGATGATTATTGCCTTTTTCAGGGCATTGGTTGATTCATTCCGAGGCCAAAAAGAGTATCAATGAAATCTAGCGTATCTAACCCCAATACCGTGTTTTTAAAGCAATGAGCCGTTTGAGAATAATCCAAAGCAACAATACGTATCAGCCAATAACTAGCTGACTCATTTACAGCCAAAGTGGAGATTTGCGCGAGTTTCTTTGATCGCCGTATCATATGCAAAGGAAAACGAAACGTTGTCCACCCCTTCTATAGGCTTGATACCATTCAAAGTGCTTCGTGATTTAATACTTGAAGCGAATAATCAGTTAAAAAATTGCAGGAAAGTATTGCTTAATACTCGGCATTGTAACATTGATGTGTTTAATGTGATCCATCATATCTTCAACCTGCAGTCACACCTAAACTTTAACGCATTGACTCAAGACTAATATTGTAAGGCGTCATAAGAAATACAGCAGGAAAGAAGTGGTACGCCGATTTCTCCAGATAGCGTCACTGGGTGAATTCGTGCGCAAACCAAAAAACAAGAAACAAAAACAAAACAAAACAAAGAAAAAGATAACGTGATGATAGGTTGACTTTTGGAGTGAAGCTTTAAGTGCAGTTATAATCCCCCTTGATTACTCTAATTTAATGGCATAACTGCAAATATTTATCAGAGCTTGCTAAGTAGATATTACGGTATTTGCCAGTGAATTACTGTGTCGTGTCGATCGCACAATTTCCCGCTGAGAGTGCCCAAGTTTCTCACCGGACTTTTTCTCTTTTGTCATTTTTGCACCCTTCCTCCTCCCAACTATCTGAGAATTGAAGATAACGAGATAAAATCTGCATGATTTTCATGCAGACCAATTTCACCGCCGACAAGTTGGCTCAACTGAGAGTGCACTGGACTTCCGTGCGGGAGGTCGCGTGTTCAAACCCCGGCTGGACCAACACTCAGGGTCTTAAATACTCGAGGAGAAATTAAGTGCTGCCTTTGTAACTACATCTGCATATGGTTAGATTTTCTAGTCTTCTCGGATAAGGACGATAAGCCGGAGGTCCCGTCTCACAGCCCTTGTTCATTAACTCTGTGGGACGTTGAAGAACCCACACACTATTCGCAAAGAGCGGAGCACGTTGTACCCGGTGTTTGTGGTCTGACCTGTGTTGTGTTAGGGCTTGGGGAGGGTAAAATGCGCGGAGACATTAGCTACACCAAGCTACTCTAAAATC